>PPHD01014822.1:0-10094 GCA_002909625.1 Bambusicola thoracicus | reverse complement strand
AGGGATTACTGGGATCAGATGGAGGTAGAGAGTATAGTAATGTTCAGGTGTCCTTTTAGGCGTTCTTCTGTGGGATCTGGTTACATGAGCCAGCAGTGTGCCCTCAAAATCCAGAAAGTCAACCATGTTGTGGGCTACATCAAAAGAAGCATGGCCAGCAGGTCAAGGCAGGTGATCCTGCCCCTCTACTCTGCACTGGTGAAGCCTCACCTGGAGTACTGCATACAGATGTGGAGTCCTCAGTACAGGAAAGACATAGACATGCTGAAGAGCATCCAGAGTAGGGCCACAAAAATGATACAAGATATAGAACACCTAGGAGAGAAGGAGACAGACTCTTTAGGAGGGTCTGAGGTGATAGAACAAGGGGAAATGGCTTCAAACTCAAAGAGTGTAGATTTAGGTTGTAACAAAAATGTCTTTTATAGTGAGGTTAATGTGGCACTGGAACAGGTTGCCCAGTGATCTGGTTGATGCCCCATCCCTGAATACCTTCAAGGCAAGGTTGGATCAGGCCCTGGGAAGCCTGATCTAGCTGTGCAAGTCCCTGTTCACTGCTGGGGAGTTGGACTGGATGACCTCTGAAAGTTTCTTCCAACTCTAAGGGTTCTATGATTCTATGTTTCTACATCTGGAATGAAGGTTTAGAATTGAAATGAGTTATATTGTAGAACAAGTTGTCTTTTCCTAGGAGATTATACTTAGAATTTCATTCATATTTGTAGCAAGAGTTGCTCCACATGCCCATTGCATTACTGGTCTTGCTTAACAGCAGAAGCATAACTCTACCAACTGCCTCTTCACTAAATTTACTGGTTAAATCAAGAGATGCTGCATTTGGCTTACACACAAGATTGAGGTCAAGGCACGTGTGCTCAGTTCTTATCCTTGATACAGATCTGCTAGATAAGTGTGGGTCAGATTTTGCCCTTTATTTTCTTTGTCTATAAAACTTATACACACACATCATCATCAGTTTAAGTCTATGACACCTTACAATGTGAACTCAGCCATGGCCTTTGCCTCAGGAGTTTCAAAGCAAGTGGTGTGTTAAGGTGTATTGGCAATGCTGCAAAAGTGTCACAGTGATTGTGAGGTCAGTGAAAAAATAAAAATTTAAAGAAATTAATATATTCTGTGCATTCCTTCAAATTCAGCAACTAAGTAATTCACAGTGGGTTTTCTAAGGTCCTTTGCAGTAAGTCACATCTTCTGGCAGATACGCTGGCTGTACCTGCACTGAACCACCATAACCAGTTATCTGCTTTTTAGGAGCAGAAGGGTTAGAAGCATGTCCATATCTCACTTCTGCTGTTTCTTTCTTTCTTTTTTTTTTTAAGAGTTTTCTAAGGTTCTCTCTAGGACCAAGAGCTCTCGTGTGCCTTTTTCTCCTCATTGCTCATTGCCAGGAGGGTAACGAGGCCTGCTTTAGAAATGTTATGTGAGTGGCAAGCAGCTGAGTAATCTGATTCAGTGTATCGCTGCACACGGCACTGTAAATCTGGCAGACCTAATTATACACGGAGGGATAATGACAACTCCATATGGAATGGAAAATTGTTTGCACGTAGATTTTGCTTCTTAATTCTCTTGGTCTTCCTGCAGTTAGTAGGAAGGCAACAGCCTCCAAAACTAACAGCAGCAATACTTCTTGTCCAGCTGGCATGGGAGATTTAATTTCACATGAGCCAGCTGGCTATCTCCTTGCCTCCTTTCACCTATGAGACTGAAATATGTCATCCTTGAGATATGACCAGACTCTTGGAACTTATCACTAGTTCTGGAAGAGAAACAGCAATATTGGTACTTTGTATATGCATTTCTATGTGCATTGCTTTAGCGATATACAAAAATGAAATTATACATACATGTATGTATATATTTTATCTATATGCATATATGTTAAAACTAAAATATATGCCAATGAAACTTCAAGTGTATAAAGAGAAATCTGGAAAAAGAACCAGGAAATGAAAAAGCCATGGTACTTGATTTTCATTTTGACATGCCTTAATTATCAGCTGGATTATTTAAATCTGCAGCTATATTTATTCCATGTATGTAAACACTGATATTAGGAGGATCAGTGTATTTTCATTTCCTGTATTTGGAGATTTAATTTATTACCCTTCAGTATAGCATTAGTGGTTTTTGCATTTATTTTCATTTTCTAAATAAATAATATGGAGAGAGATAATATTTTTTAATTTATTTTTCAATAACATTGTTTTATAAGTAGTCCTTCCAGGCTGTGAAAATAACGTATCTAGAACAATAAACTGAATGGGATGTTGTAACATATATTGATGTTGCTATTTGGCTGAATCTTGATTTTACAGAGGCAGCAATGCTACCCGTCTGAGCCATGAATCTTTCCCAAGAGAACATAAAATTCAGAGAGAATTGAAAGTGATAAAGGTTCAGAGAATTCCTCCTTTTTTAGTGTGGTGCTAGCAAGTTACTTCTTTTAATGTAACTTGTTCCATCCAGGTCTAACACCACATTGGACTTAAAGAGTTTTCTTCCTGGAGTTTGGATGACACAGGAACATCTCATCCTGCTGAGCTCCTATTCAAAGTGGGAGGAATAAGTGGAGTTATTCTGTGCACCCCATTGTAGATGTTCAAAATGTAGAAAATGGTGAAATAAAGCAGGTTTAAAATTATGCAAGCTAGCTGGAAAAAAAAATGAAATAAAAGCATTTTTTAAAAAGTGCTGAGTATTCTTATCTTGCATCTCACAAACAGCAGATGTGACACAAACTTCTCTAGCAAGAATCCAAAATGCCTATAATGCAGTGGCTTATTAAAAGCAACCAATCTCCCTCCTCACCCCCCTCTTCCCCATCTTGTATAGGTAAATGATGTTATTTGTCCACTGGATGCCTGCTCATGGTACTAAGTGCCTTAGTTTATATTGACTAAAACACGGCCTTTACTTAAATAAGCCTTTAAATAAGGTGAAATATTTGTTTAAGGGAGGTAAAACATTAGAAAACATAACTTATGTCCAAGGTAGTCAATGAGAATCATAGCAATGAAATCATGAGAATCCCCTTATTTAATGGGAATGTTCAATTTGTGAAGGTATTGGGTAATTAAAACAAAGGAGCTACAGATTTTAAGTCTTTACATATTAATTAATGTCCTCTTCCTTCAGGTTTTTTTCAGAGCAATGCATACAATGTTATCTAATGACTATAAATAGTCTTTTATGGTTGAGCTGAGCAAGGAACTCACAAGAAGATCCTCAAAGGGTATCAGGTGCTGCTTGTGTGAGGGTTGCTGATTGTGCACTGCTCAGTGTTCCCATCTGTTATGAACGTTTGTCATCTGCTCCTATAATCTCCATCTTCCAGGTGAAGAAAACGGTCTCTTAATGCTTATTGCACCTGGCATT
Source organism: Bambusicola thoracicus (assembly GCA_002909625.1). Taxonomy (NCBI): domain Eukaryota; kingdom Metazoa; phylum Chordata; class Aves; order Galliformes; family Phasianidae; genus Bambusicola; species Bambusicola thoracicus. The sequence goes on along the minus strand of PPHD01014822.1, from coordinate 6,695 downwards.
GTGAATAATAAATGTTTAGAATACTGAGAATGGAGCCAAGAAAGTCATGTGATATCAAGAAAAGGGCTCAATGTCCTTAACAGAATTTTTTGTATGTTGCCTTTGAAAGCTCATCAACACTGTCAAACTTATAAAGATACTGAAATAAAAATAGTGTTTGCTCCTTATAAAATGCCTTAATTAAGGTCTTCACACCTTTTGAAAGTTTTAACTGTGATTATTGCTGTCAGTGATGAACAGCTGTTCAATTAGCATCAACTACAAGCAGTTCTTAAAGCTACCTGACACCTAAATTTTGTGCAGTAACTTTTCAGCCAAAGTATCTGCTAATGGTTGTTATAGAGATACACTTAGGAATATATATATCCATAATGAGCGCAGTACAGCTCAACTAGTAAGATCTCTGTCACTTGGATTCTATCCATATAAAGAGATGTAGTACAATTATTATGTCCTAAGACTTCCAGACAATGGATTATGAAGGTGCTTTTAACATTTTTGAAGTGATATCTGTTGTTGGACATTAATTCCCTGAAGATTACTGGCAAATGCATTGCATTTATGGAGGTACTCAACAGTATGAATGGCACAGGTGAAATGACTCTTTCGTTCTAATTTGTCTTTGTGCATGGTTTATAATATCCCTCCAAATTACTTCTGGGTGTGCAATTTTTCATGCTAGTTCTTTTCTCAGAAGTGCATTTTTTCAAAGGATTTCAAAGAAAATCATTTTTTTTAGCTCTGAGTGAGCTGAGCGTGAAAAGGATTGTTCTGACATGCTTTTATGTTCTGGTTGCTCCAGAAACATTTAAATATAAAAACTGCCGTTGTGACGAGTAAGTTTCAGCCTCTCACATAAGGTCTAAATACGTAGAAATAATAAATAAATAGAAATAATACTAAAGCAATAAGCATAAGCACTGGCTAAAAGAAAAAAAATTAAGCAAGGACAGAATGACCATTCCTTAATTCAGCTGTGTTCTGTGTACAGGTTAGGAAACCATCTAAGTGGTAATGTACTATTTTTTTTCCTGACCTTTATTGTCAGGTATTGTCTTCCATTACTGAGCCTCTTTTATCATGTTTCTTTTTCTAGATCCAGTTTCCTTTCCCATTGCTTCTTAGCTTTATGCACCCAGACTCATTTCCATTAACTTCTCAATATTTCCTTGCCTCGCATTCATTCCTGAATTCACCTTCACTCCTAGATCTCTTTGCTTCTGTTTTTTTTTTTTTTTTTTTTTTTTTGACTCTTCTGTCTTAATGAAACCATTGCGAACAACAAAAAAATCTATGTGGAATTTCTTATGTGCCTATCTTAAGGTGTGATTTACCCATGAGTAAATATTTTTGAATGAATTTTTGGAGTAGCAGAGGGAAGTCTTTCCCTCACCCCAGTGTAACCCATCCTTTTGTTTTGTAGGCCCATGCCACTGCCTCCTGCTTTCTGTTTGATTGTGGTTTTCCTCTTCCTGCTGCAGTCTGAATGAATGAGGCATGTCTGCCTCCTTTGGTGCTCTGTTGTCCAGATCTTGCTAGGGCTCCAGGGATATTTATCTCAGAGACATTGCTAAGTATCTACTTGCCTCTTGTTCTGTTCCTCTGCAGCTTAGTTAGTACGTACTGCTAAGCCTGCTGCTTCTGTAGATGAAAATGGCTTCTGGAGTGTTGTCTTCTTAGTACAGCAAAGAAGGTCAGTACAGAACAAGCATGAAATCATTAATTTAGTAATGAAATAAAAAAGAAAAAAAATAGTTTCACCAAACATGTGAACGTGAAAATTGTGTGCAACTTCTCTTCTGTGCTCTTTTTACCATGACCTTCCTCATATCTATTTCCCACTCTTTACCTCCACTTCGTTATTAAACTGACTTTTTTCCACATTCTTCTATGTTAAATTACTTTAGGTCTATGGGGAAGGTTACTGCATGTACATGGCATCAACTGGAACAACCCCTCCAGGCTTGTGGGATATTGCTGACCTGTACTCTGCACTCCTGGTATTTGAGGTGATCTGCCTGCTGGGAAGTATGAATGTACTGAACAAACCAAACAAATGAGTTCAGCTTGCTGTATGAATTTTAACCTTAATTTAACTTGAAAACTTCCAGAGCTTTCCCACTGATATCACAAAAAGAGATTTGTGTCAGTCAAGCCTTGTTTTCCCTTTGCTCTCATGAGGCCAGATGTGTGTGGCCTTGTGTAGTCCACTGTTGTTTTGAGTCACATCTGGGTGGCCCAGGCTATCTGACGAGTAATTTTACCCTTACTCTGAGGTACTGGCTTATGCAGCTGGTAACTGATTCCTGAACGGTCTTTTTGGACTCATCTGAGCCAGGACATCTTTGTGGCCCCACTGCTGAGCTCTGTGTAATTCATGTTAAAAAAAAAAAAAAGTGTGTTTTGAGAATCCAGGTGGTAACAAGAAGGGTAATGGATGAAGCACATTTCTAGTAATCTGCTCCAGTTGCATTATATATCAGAAGCTCAGGCACCAGACCTTGGTCTCAGCAAGCTCCACAAGATTACAATCAGCACTGGGGCTCAGGTGTTCCCTTGAAGAGGGTTGTGGGTTGGCAGTGTCCATGTGATTCTGCTTGTCCAGGAAATGGACCCCGTGGATGGTCCTGCTGATAAACTGATTTCTCAATTGTGTCTCATGATTCGTAGTGCCCAATGCTGTTTCACATCATGCTATTTTATTTCTCTCTGCCTATTTTTTTCCAGGCTGTCTGTCACTGTGCTGCTGTGACCTCCTGTTTTCTCTTCCAATTTACTTTTAGATAGAATGAGATGGAGACCCTAGTCAGATATTCTGTCTGGTGGTTAAATACGCCATTGCTCTTAACTAGGCAATCTCTTACCTCAATTTGGTCCACAAAAACACGAGAATATTTTTCTCTCTGTCAGAGCAAAGCAAAATATTTAACTCTTTCCAATATTAAAGTGTTTGTGACTTAAGCAACACTTGATAACAGATTAGCTGTTATGGCAAAACTTCATGCAGTATGTGCTATTCTGGGCTCTGGACTGGCGAAGTGAAGAGAGATAAGTCACTCCCCTCCTCTGAATCTATTTTCATTCATAGAAAAGTTCTGTCTGTCTTTCTGATATGCTTTGAAATCTGTTGCTGAAAAATGCTACTTTAGGCTTTAGACGTTATCATCTATAATTATAATCAAATCCATATGAGTATTACGCATGAGAAGAAGGCAGCCTGATAGAATATATAGCTGCCTAAGTGTGAAGAAATCAGGAAATTTCAGCCCCTACTGTAGATGAGTGATGCTGCAGGCATTTATTAGTACTGATATTAGCTGTTCATTTTGTAAATAAAGCAAAGAAAGTGGGGAGCTGCAATGCTACAGGTTAAATTTCCTCTCTATTTAATTTCTCTGCCATGATTTTGCATTAGCTTAATCCTTTGACCTAAATGTAAAGGACTGAAAACTGAAGTCGTGTTTGAGTTCAGAGCTGAATATCCTGCTATATTTTGAGAATGGCATAAGACTGGGGAAAAGGGGAATGGGTGAAGACATGCATAAAATCTGGAATTGAATCAAAGAGTCCAAATTTTTAAGATATAGCTCCTCCTCTGACAGCTACTATTTTTAATTCTATTAAATTATTCTTTCTTGAACCATGAGCACCAGGTGTACTTATTTGTCATCTGGTAAGTTTAAGAACTTCCATCGGAAATACCAACTTTCCACTGGATTACCAAAGTGAAAATGTTTTGTTAAATAAATTCACATTAGCTACAGTTGACTGCAAACTAATTTTGACATGTGAGCACACCTGAAGCATGAAGTGTCGAATGAGAATGTGAATCTTATTTATTTTCTGATTCCAGATATGTGGACTAATGAACTGGATAAATCAGCATGTAATTCTGTAGATGAAAAAGGTTTCAGATCTGCCTCCAAAATTCCAGCTGCTCCTTCTGTTAATCTCACTTCCCTTGCTGATCCTGCCAGGATACCTCAGGACAGTCCAAGGACGTACACAGGCTACTGTCTGAATAAAGGTTTGTTCATCAAAGTAATGTCTTTTCCCTTATTTGATTTTAATTTTATGATTTATTGGGTCCACTCCTTGGAATCAGTACAGTAAATTATAAATAAAGAAATAAAAACCTCGACTTCATTTAATAGGTGTTACATAAAATATCCCTAATGTGATTTTTGTTGATTTATTTTTTTAGGAAAGAAGGAATGTCTTTATTTTGACTATACTGGCTGAAGCTCTGTAGTAAAGGAGCAGTAAGGTTGGAAATTGCACAATTCGTCAATTTGGAAATGCTTGTGCAGCCCAGTTCTGTTCTATTTGTCTGCATCATGATACTAGCTTATTGCATTTCAATGCCATGTTAAAAAAGCTCAGAACAAATGCTTGTTTACAAGCGAAGAAAATTAGAACCTATGCTGAGTCCGTATAAATCGAAATAGTAAAATGAAGATTCTCCTTTCCTGAACTGCAACCATTTTTTTTCTACTGTCAGTAATAATAATAAGTAGCTTCTTGAGGTCTTGAAAGGATTATGACCATGTTGTGCCACAGTTCAAAAGTACCTGGTGAATTCCTGTAAATTTCCTCTGAAAATTACTTGACTTCAGGAGAACACATCACAGTCAGTATTTTAGAGTGCCCTTAATTTTGTTGTCATAGCTAACAGGTAGCTATTCACATGCTGTGTTCACTTGCTCCTTTGCACAACTCACACCTAGACACAGCTGGAAGAGCAGCAGGATACCAACCATGCATTACACTTGCTCAGAAATGGATGGTCGTCCTGACTCAGCTAGGGCTCCTGTGTAGGTCTTCAGAAACTCCTTAGGGGGTCCCTTGTGTCAGCAGGTTAATGTATAACCCTGTTGTTTTTGTCAGTATACAGAAGTCCACTGCTTCTCTGGGTATGGTCAGAATGGTGCTAACACTGATTAATTGATTCTAGTATGTGCTGAAGGCCTTAGATTCACCAAACTCTTGGGATCCTGAACTTAACTGTTCTTGGGAGACTCTTGCCTCATGGCACATACATGTCTTCTTTGCACATTGATTTCTGGTTTCTGTTCCACTATCCATGCTCGTAGGTCCCCAAGGAGCCCATTAAGCCAGACTTTTGCAGAGAGGTTTCTGTGTCAGGAACAGTGCTGCTGAGATGCCTGTAACTGAGGGAGGCAAAACATACATGAGAGAAAGGAAGAAATTATCCTGTTGTGTAGCTGGGAAGTGGGCCACAGGCTGTTACTGATTCATCTCACCCCTGGCATGAAGCCTGTAGCAAGCATGTGCACTAAAACCACAGCCCAGGATGTCTGCATCCTCCTTGCTCAGTGTTTCACTCTTGAGAAGCAGCACCCCTGTGGTTTTCTGCTCCCATCCTTCTTGATTTGCTGCAAGATATGCTGTTACAATGTAGGAGGGCAGCTCCGAAAACAATGCCTCCTATTTTATTATGTTGGCCCGCAACATCAAAGGTGGATGTTGGTGGTATGAAAGTAGAGGTTGACTTTTTTTGTTGCTGCATGACAGATAGCAGCAGAAGGGCAGTCTGCCAAAATGGTGTCTGACACAGAAGTGTGTCTGAAGCAAAGGTGTGGAATTCAACTTCTCTGTGCAGAAGAAGTTGCACCCTTTGACATTCCTTGATATTTGCTGAATGTTTATGGAGACCAAACAGTGGATGTGAGCACAGTGAGGTGGTGGGCACTGTGTCTCAGCAGTGACAACAGCTACTGTAGGTCACCTCTTGGGTGATTAAGAGAAATGGTTATTGAGGCTGTAGTTAACTATAATTTGTTTTGCAGGTGTCTGTTTTACAAACCCCTGTCTTCCTAGTATTCCTCAAGGGAATAGCCCAAAGGGAAGCAGAATTTGACAAACCTCTGTTTTTATTCTGCTCTGGTTCCTGTTAATACTTCTGTAGTTAACAATGACAAAAAACATGCATCAGAATAAAAAAATTTGACTGCATTGATTTGGTGGTAATGATATCAGCATTAGATTTTGCGGAGGACACAGAGTCATGACCAGGCCTAATACTGTAACTTCGTGTTGACCTTTTCTCTAGTTCTTTTTCTTAGTCTCTGAAAGCTCATTAGATTTTACAGTGAAAAGACTATGTGGAAGTTGCTTTTATCTTGGGTAAATTCCTTCACATAATATACACTGTTTATAGACTAACCATGAAACACTGCTGCTTTTGAAAATATTACAGTGTGTTTTGTATGAAAAACATCTGGACCTCATTCTTTCTTTTTGCGTTTGCACCTGCTGCTGTGCTGATATCAACTCCAAGTGACTTTAACGGTTGCAGGATTGTGCCACTGGTCCACTACACCACTGGGGATCTGCAGGATTTGTACCTCAAAAGAGATGAGATGAGCAAATTCCTGACTCTTTCCTCATCTGAATTAAAAATAGGACATGCAGTGAGAATAGATTCATATGTAGGATCTATTACCTGTCCCTTCAGTACCTGATGTTGCAGTAGTGTAACACGGAAAAAATGAAGTCAAATAATCCTTCACTCTGTGCCTTGTATTTCTTTAAGAGAGTGTGGTTCCCTGATGACACCAACTCAAAAGCATAGAAATTCCTTCAAATACCAGTAAATTTTGTAATTTGTATGTATTCTTCTCTGGGGTTAGTTTCTTTGCTTTTTCTTAAAAAAAAAAAAAAAAAAAAAAAAA
>PPHD01014821.1:0-16464 GCA_002909625.1 Bambusicola thoracicus | reverse complement strand
TTGTTCTTGCTTTTAATCAACATACTTTCCGTAAAGCGTTCATCCTGTCACCTGCTTTCCCCAGTGCAAAACCTGAAAGATAAATATTTTATTACTGAGAGATGCATGAAGCAGTGTCTTGAGAAAGAAGAGGGGGGAAAAAAAACAGTGAGTTTCACAACCAAGACTACTACCTGTTGTTTCCACTCCATCACATAGATCATACTCAGAAAAAGTCCCAGAGAAAACCACATTTAGAAAGTAAGAACTCCAGAGTTATGACTATCTAATGATTTGATGTCAATTGCTTGTTAAACAAACATAAATAATGCTTAATTCTTTTATCTGCTCTGTACATGTTTCAAACAACTGAATAGAGATGGCTGCTTCATCTAATAAAAACAGTCTTCTGTTTAAAAGGAAGTAAATGAAGGAAGGAAAAAAGGAAGGTGACAGATGAATGAACTACATCTGTTCAAATTGCACCTTGAAAGCCCTAGAAGCAGAGGAGACTGGGTTTATATCAGCAAAATAGAAAACATTAAAAACAGGTTTTATAAACAGAATTGTGTATTTGAAAAATATATATTCCCACAGAACAGAGAAAAAAGTGGGGCATCAACTGAATGTATGAAATGAATAAGAGGACGTGACAACCATTTTTTATGAACTCTGAGGTCCAATGCTGTCAGGACAGATTGAGTTAAAAATATTTACTTTTCGTAAGCTTTTTCTGGTCTTCTGATGTTTCTGTTGTGTCAGCTGGGGCTCAGGGTTTTCTGTATCATGGCTCCTCACACAAAAAGAAAATCATCAATGGAGTCGGACTTGTTGGCCAATATTGCCTCACTAATTTCTTGCAGATATTACAGGAGATAGGGACTGAAAGAGATCTAAGAAAGCATCCCAACTATTGTGGTGCTGCAAGCAATAGGGGACATCACCACAAGTCTGAAAGTTGATAGAGTAAGAAGCAGAAGGCCAAGGGTAGCACTTGCTGTCAGTTAACACTTGATAGTTTTCCCTATGTACACACTACATGCCAAGTACTCTCCGCATCTTTTTAACCCCTGCAGAAGAAAATGCAAGCAAACCGTGCTATCCTTTTATGCACACACACACCTCATTACTAATGTGTTACCAATGAAGTCACACAAAACATTAGAAAGCTCCAAAAGTGAGATCACTTGGTCAAGCTCTATTCAATCATTCTTCACTTAGGATTAAAGCGTGCCTTCAAGGACATGATGTTTCATGAAAATGCATTTCAAAGTAAAGGTAGGCAGAGCCTTTCAGAGCAACTGTGTTCTGCTGGGGACACACCTTGCTCTGTGTATACATTCCTTTCTTCCCCTCTAATCTGTAACTAAAATTCACCTTGAGGAGTCCATCTGGATTTGAATCTCTCAAATAGATGAAGTTCTGCAAAACTGTACCCAACTGCAAATAAGGTTGTCTTAATAAAGCTCCTACGTACATCTCAGAGATATCTATCAAGCCCATAATAAAAAGAGACTATTTACATCCAGCAGTTGGAAGCTCTGCACATATATTGAAAATAGAATTTTCTTTAGTACAGTCATATAACAATGCAAATGTAATTTCCTGTACTCTGTCACCATCCCATATTCCTGTCTCTATTATTTGGATTATTTACTTTATAGCTATTCACTTTTTTCTTTTAAGCAGAGGCTGCTTTTAATTCTGCTCAGGCTTCTTATCTCCAAGTCTATTTGAGGTGTAACAGGAATTTTAATGTACATTGGTTTGTATTTACATAAAGAAGTCTGTCTCCTTAGGGAGAAGAACTTAGCACATTCAAGGATCCTTCTTAAATAAGACATAGCCTGAGGGAAAAAAATTACATGAAAAATCAGTGGAAGATGTATGCTCTTCCCTAAACACCACAACTGGAAACTCACTGTAGTACACAGTGGTTTTGCACTTCTTTTAAGGATCCCTTTACAATTAAGCGATATTACAATTAAACGGTTCTAGCACTGCTTTTATAAGCAGTCCTGACAATTTATCCCACAGGCTTGGATTCTGACCCTTCTCAAATGGTGGCTACTAAAACAAAGCACTTCTCACAAGATGAAGGATGCTTGGTAACTTCTGTAACTGACAAAAAGAAGCAGAAAACCTGTAAGAAACAGCACACTTTCCAGGTGTGCTGTCTCCTACTTCAGCTGTGAGCATCTGCTAGCCTTTAGAGATTTTTAAAGTGCAAGTTTAAACACCACCACATTACAAAACATCCCTTTTTGCTTTACCAGTACGCAATATTGTTAAATATTATTTATCCAGAAACATCCCATATACGAAGGCTTTGCTGTGTGGCTGCACTGAAGTATTAATATCTGCTTGTCAGCCTTGCCTGGCCTCATGTAACTGAGCACATGAAACGTAAGTGCACATAGCATATGCAGTGTGAATCATAGAAATGGCACAGAAACAAGAACATAGGAGGTCAGCGCTATTACTGGGCAGGTGTATCACTGGCACAAAGAGTGCATATATTACAAACATCAACGTAACAATTTCTAAGGCTCAAAAGACGTCCAATAAGTGATTTTCTAAGAAATAAAAGGCCAAGTCCACCCATGTCTTGAATTTCATCTGTCTGCTATGAAAACACATTGGATCCCATCCATCCAACAGACATATCAGCAGGACACAGAAGGCCCACAAACGTTTTGGCAAACTGAAGTTTCGTTTTCTTTTCGCCCTTTTGTTTTGTTCGTTGTTTTTGTTGTTCTGTTTTACAGTGATATCTCCTCCTTCATAAAATTTGTCACCATAACACGAACTACTTCCTCACCAACAGCAATAACTGACTGAGCTAAACCAATGGGCAAATCTACTCCACATACATTCCCTTAAGAAGCTGCAGTAGAGTGGAATTCTTGTCCCCCTTATTTTGTAAAGCCCAAATCTGACCAGCAAAAAGGCTCTTCTGGCCAAGATTGTTAAACGCTTTACTTGTAGTAGAAATTGCAATTACTTACTTTAGAACATATTAACTTAGGAGGAGAGGAACATGGCACAATGTGCCAGTCCTCAGTTGTCTGTCTTTGCTCTAATTGGTCTTACTAGTGTATGAAGCAGTACCATAATATTAGATGGGATCCTCTTGGTATGATTACTTCTAGAGATAGTTTGACAAGAGCTACTGTTCAGCATAATTGTGCTTAAATACAACTGTTACAAGGAGAGTAAAACTAAACTGAATCCCTCTGATCAGTATTCTTTCTCTGGCCTATGCTGAGAAAGAAAAGAGCTCTGTTCATAGCTCTTTTTTATTACATCTTTCATAATATCACATTTCTTTTGATTTGTCCCATTTCCTTTATGCCACAGAGAGCATTTCTATGGCTGGACTTCAAACTGCTTGCTGAAAAGACCTTTATAAAAAATTGTAATGGAGAAAACCTATAAATGGGTCAAACTGCAGATCACTGAAGTTACTACAGGAATAGACTCAAACAGCTAGGAGTGTTCTTTTTCCTTAGAAGTATGAACATGAAATCTGTAGGAAAGTGTGGTTTGCTGGCTTTTTTTTAGGATTAACTTCAATAAAAAGAGCTTCCTGAGGAGTCTGAAGAAAATTCATGGTCTTCTGATTTAACAGATTAATGACAAACTTCTGAATAAAGACAGTCCAAGCTACCTGAGAGTACCAGTAAGTCAGTCCTTACTTTGTAACTAAAACAGTAATACTTACAAAGCAGTATCCTCATGTCTAAGGAGGAAATAAAATAAATGGAAAAAAGCGTAATTTTTTTTTCTGGCATACAGTGTTTCTTCAAATGCTCACATCTTCAGAAGCTCTGTTACAAGCAATGATTAACTTGGACTCTTTCACATACAGCAAACACGTACCTGCAGCCCCTTTACCATTTCCAACAGCCACTAAGGCGCGGATTGATTTTTTCCTGCCTTCCTTCGCCTTCATACAAAACACATTTTTCACCTGAAGAAAGAAACACAAAGCATCGTATTACAGCACAACCCAACTGTATTTTGTATCTTTTCATTTTTAAAGAGATTCTGTTTACTGGAGAGGAATTACAAGTTTGCAGTGAAGTGTTCCAGTATATACTGCCTTTGCCAGTGAGCATCGACTGCAGCAGACATTCAATAGCAGCTGCTAAAAATCTGTACTCAGACACACAAGAAGTTATTTCACTGCTTGTGTTTAGCTGTACAACAGATAACAGTTAACATTACACTAACCGTATTTTACATGCAGCACAAGCTGAAAAATTCCACTCATGCTTGTATTATAATAAAGATATTGCTAAATTCAATGTGCATACTTTGTGGAGTGCTTCAAAGAATAACCAGCTTTACTGATCACTTACTCCAAGCTTTTATTCCTTCTGCAATCTTATTGCTCACAAGAGCAAGCTAAAACAAGCACTCTACGATGAAAGTACCTTTGGAAATAGGTTATTTACAGAAAATGTAAAAGAATGATGAAAGGAGGAGACTGAAGCAGAGTGATGCTCTCTCCAGGAGCACCGAAAGAACACTATTTTGGCAGTGGAAGACAAAACTTTCTGCACAGCAATCTAAATACATTCTTTACACAATGAAAGGCTGGAATGCATACTGCCAAAAATAAATAACGTGACGTTTGTAGAAGTCAACTCAAAATTATTCTTTGCCCTATCCAGAAGGTGGCAGGAAAGACCCACGCAATGAGCCTCTCCAGTAGCCTCTTCTTAAAACTGCACTTGTCAGCTGTTTCTGAACAGCTTTGAAGGAAAACGTGTTCAGTCACCCATCACAATCAGCACCATTGCATCTCTCTTGAAATGCTGTAAAGGTTTTTCCAGATTGATAATGTGCCCAGGCAGCCATGGCTGCTGGAACAACTGTGTCCTTAGATTCTCCCTGCACACCCCCGTGCCTCCTTACATCAAAGTGATCAGTGCTCTGCTGGAGTGTGTTCAGAAGTGCTTCCCTTCCATTTTGCAGTTAAAGCAATGCAACTGAAAGCATATCATTAAGCAGCACTGGAATTAATTAATACACAATGTAACAGCTTGCCACTTTTAAAACAGCATGACCTCTGAAATTGTGACTGAAACTAAGACGCAATTACCCTTATTTGCTAGACTGCAATTCAAGCTAGATTTAAAGTCAATTTTTTCAATTCCAAAACACACATGCTCAACCTTAATCAGTGTCTCAAATTGACTGACTCCATTTCCATTATTCAGTGCCAACAATGCAGATTAAGCTTGCTTTCAAGAGCAGATATACTGTTCTTCCATCTGAAATGCAGAATGAAACCACCTCAAGCGTCCCTAAGAGAAGGAATAGCAAGCAAGGTTTCAAAGGTGGAGTTAGAAGTCTGGAAGGATGCTGCAGTCCTTCCACCGTTATTTCAAGCACTTAACAGCTTGTTGTAATGTGCTGGAAGCAGGAAAAAAGCCCAATGCTTTCTTTGTCTTCCTCTTGTGAAAAAGGAAAAATAACAGTACATGGCTGATAATACAAACTGACCATCCACAGGAAGCCCTCCTTTCTAGAAAGCATAATCTGGGCACCTCTGGGCCACACCTGTGACCACTGCTACTTCCTTGCTGCTGATGAGAGCATCCGCACACGTTGAATACCTCATGGCAGAAGATCCCCATGTCCAATACTGAGGTACAAGGTGATAGAAAATAAAACAAGAGAAGGCTGCTAAAAGAAAATCCTTTTCATGCAAGTGATCCTAGAGAGGCACACAGCTAAAAGGCTTTGGAAGTCAGTAAACTTGAGAAGATAAATTAGTCTGTCTTCTGCTACTCCTCTCAAGGAATAGTCAGTGAATTCATATTAAATATCAGCATGGTCTAATAAGGAGACAAGAATGAATCTAGTAGCCCAACTGAGGCCAGGCTACTATGCTCCCAGGTCCAACAAGTAGAACAAGTTAGAGATGTTTGGCGTGGCCACCACCTCCTGCAGCTCTGGGTCCAGCTTCTGAAGCTGGGCTGAGGGATGTGGCTGTTGCTTTCTTGTATCCAGATTCAACCAGTAGCAAAGCAAAATATAAGGAGGACACAGAACTATTAGAGAGTAACCAAAGGAGGGCTATGAAGATGGTGAAGGGTCCAGAGAGAAAGATGTATGAGGAGCAGCTGAGGTCCTTTGGTTTGTTAAGCCTAGAGAAGAGGAGGCTGAGGGGAGGCGTCAGTCATCCTGTTCGCTGTGCATCCATCCCGTGTGCTTACTGCATACAGAAAACAGAACAACCATTACACAGAAGTGGACTCCTCTACCCCTCATTGAACAAATCATGTGAAAGTTTTTGATCAGATACTTAAGGGGTTTTTCACAAAGGCTGACTCATCACAGCTTTGGGATAAATCCCAGACACAGTTCTCATCCAAGTTAGAAATGAGTCCAATTTGCAGAGAAACAATAGATAAACTCAGGTTAGTGCTGATAATTTTCCCGTCACATGCATAAAGTACTTCTTCCATAACTTGCTAGGTAAAATGATGCAATCCAAATGCCCTACTGACATAAAGTAGGTCTAGATGTGGTTTCATGCTACAGCTCTTCTCTGAGCACAACTCTTGAAGCCACATCACATCTGAGATGGCTTTGCTTCTTTTTTGTAGGATGACTGCAGTAGCAGGTAGCATGCCAAACTCTCAGAACATCAGAAAAAAATAGCACAGAATATCCTGTGTTGGAAGAGACCCATAAGGATCACTCAATCCAAGTCCTGGCTTCACATAGGGCCATCCAAAAATCAGACCACATAACTGAGAGCTTCGTCCAGATGCTTCTTGAACTCAGGCAAGCTCAGTGCCGTGGTCGCTGCCCTGGACAGCCTGATACAGTGCTTCACTACCCTCTTAGTGGTTAACTTTTTCCTGATGTCCAACCTGAAGAAATTATAGCACATGTTTACATTCCCTCTCTGAACTCCTGTTCCTTCCTATAACAGCTTTCTTCACATGTTATTATCATAGAAACTGTCGGGTACTTTCATTATCAGTCAAAAGACATCGCTGGTACCGTCCTTGGAGCATAAAATTTCCCTGCAGTTCTAAAATCAAAATCTACATCTCTACAACCCCAAAATACATTTGTGCCAACATCTCATTTTAAGTAAACTATTACTTAGAGTATCACTTATACCATATAATTTTTCAGTCAAGGATGTCAAGCAATAGATCTCAGGCACTGTAATTTCAAGCAGCATTTCCTTTCATAGCAAGCCTCTTCTGTTGTGCCCTTTGCAAAAACAACAGCTAGAAAACGAGTTCCAATGATTTATACAGGTTTTTGACTGTGCCTTAAGGAATGTTCTTTTGGTCACAAGTGTTAAGTCTACCAAGAACAGTTCTGTGCTCCTAAAGCAAACACATATGAACGTGTTTTCTTGCTACTTCACAGGAAGTTGAAACTACGGTTATATTCTACTTATGATTCCCTGCTACATCTAGGCAACTCATAGCTGATCAGTGGATGCAAAACACATTACTATAGAGCGATACAGTTAGAAACCTTCTCTGTGTTCATAGTACTTACGGATCTCTCTCCACAGTTCATGTACCTTTTATAACAATCCATTCAGAAACACTGAAGACGTGGTTCTTTCGCTTTGGCCCAACAAACCTTTGCTTCTGACTTTGACACTACTGTTGTCATTAAAAAAAAAAAAAGCTACTGTTCCTAAGGTAAGACAGTTCTCTGGAGTTTGGCACAGAAAGCCCAGTGGTTTCCAGTGTCTCCATTCCTAAAGTGTCCCAAGTCAAGAGTCTCCACGCAACCAACCTTCCCGCACTGTCCCCCATCGATAATTGCCAAGGACTACATGCAGAATGACTAGGTAAGTTCGAGTGACATTCTATTGCAAAAACACGGACCTCCTGCCATTTGGCTGCAGCTATTCCTACTTTTTTCCCCAATTAGGCACTTCCATCCCTGCCTTGTAAATGAGCAGTGCAACCCACATCAGGTATGAGCTGTCCAGACCATACTCACAAAAGTTTTTCTGACTGTTCTCTTCAGTCCTGCTTACCCAAAGTGCCATGCAGAGGCAAAATGCTGCATCCATACAGGTCTCACGTAACCAACAAAAACCATGCCTGAACGCAGTTCGGCATTTGGAGAAAGTACAGGAATAACCACCATCCAACCAACCTCACTTGACAGAAAATGCCTCCCTTACAGAATTACAGGTTTTACACCAACTCTTGCTACACCAAAACTCAGTTATGAACTGCCAGTACTATGATACAACCCTGCAAAGTACACCCAATCTTGAGTCAGTTCATCTGAGGATTAAGTCATAAAAGCATGCTACCGGAGGCAATATGGAAAAAGGAAAGACAAGATTCAGGCAAAACCCCAGAATCTGGCTTCATTTACCGCATGCCATATTGATTACAAGATAAAACTATTTCTTCTCAAAGCCTCCTGCAGAGCTCATCGATAACTTGATTCCTGGGAAAATACCATTCAGACGCTTGTCAGAACATCCACCCAATAATCCACTCAATGCAATTTATTTGGATTGATTTTATCTTAGGAAGAACCAGTTAGGTCATTTTTAGTATGCAAGCATTAAAAACATTTTTTTGTCCTATCATCTTCCATCCCCTTCCACAGACTCAGAAAGAAAGAAAAAAAACACACACAAAAAAAGAAAAACAAAACTACCCAAACCAAATAATTAAACAAACAAACAAAAAACCATCTACAGATAAAAGAATGAAGTCCATATGAAGTTCTACCTACAACGTAAGAAAGAATAAGATAACCATGAACAAGAACAAGAAATTATTTTGGATTTCAAGAGCAAGCCATGGGTAATCCCAGCATTCTCAGTACCCAGCTCAACACCAAACCACGCTCTACCCACCACCACAAGGACCTGTGTACATTTATCTACAGAAAGTAGCTTTTGCTTTAAGAGCAGTACCGGCGTATCTATGTTGTGGCCTTTCACTATGCAAAGAATGTATTGCCTGACCTGATTTATTTATTTTTAATCAAGTCTATGCCTTTCTGTCATTAAATATTTAGACACCAGTAAGTGTTTTTGTTTAAAAGAGACGGTACAGAACCGTCTGACTGAAAAATGGAATTATTGTGCCACCTGAAAGGCTGCAGTAGCCGAGGTACCATCCCAGGCACAATTACAAGTAATTGATCTTTACTAGAAGTGGCAAAAAAAAATAAGAACACAAAATAAGCCCTCTAAAGACACGTTTTTTGCAGCTGGCAACTTAAGTGTCAGACAAAAGAAAACATACCTGCCATCTACAAAATACATTATTTAGTGCTATATCTTCACCCTTAGAAAGCTCACATTTGTGAAAGATTCAAAGGGGGCATCAAAAGCCTCACTGACTGCTATGTTTCACTTTCTAATTTTGAACACGTAAGGTAAATGGTGTCATAACACAAGCTATCATGGAGGGCATTTTTTTAATGCTTTTTAATGCCACCACCATTTTAGACAAAAATAAAAGGATTAATTTAACAATACCTGGGTAAGTAGCTCTGCATGGCCCTGCTGAAGCAGGGAGTCTGGAGCAAATGGACCCAGAGGTGCCTTCCCACCTCCGTCATTCTGAGGTTAGGTGGAACAGGTAGCCCAAGCAACCTGCTTCAAGTAGCGCAAGTTAATACAAAACCAAAACCAATAAACAGTCCCTGGTGTTGTTTCACTGGTTTCAACAGACGTAAGTCAAAGCACCAAATCCAGACTATACAGTGGCTATGGTAGGGCAGTCCAGTTAAGATGTGCTCCAGTCTTCAAACTGATATAAGGCCTGGTGTTACTGTGTTGCAAGTGAAAGGTTGTCATCTTCCCTGGCCTGACTCTAGAACTTCAAGCCTTCAGCTTAGTCAACATCAGCAGTAGCGGTCAGAGCTGATGGTTTGTTCGGCTTCTGGGAAAACAATCACTGATAATGATGTGATCAAGGAAACTGTCACCTCCAGCCTTGCATTGGTTAAGTAGGCACTGAAAAACGTGCATGTAGTATTCTTTCTGATCCTGTGTGTTTGCCATATTGCAGCATTGCCACCATTGTTTTCAATGCATCAAAGCTGATATTTAGCTACAAACACAGCTCCCTGGTTGCAATCTGCCAATTTCCATGGATGAGCACATTGGGACCCTCTTCATTTCATGATGTGACAGCTGTGCATGGCCATCCAGAACAGAGCCCATCTTTCACACTGCTGTTGCCACTGCCAAAAAGTATCACCCATCAACTCACTGTGCTCACATCCACTCTTTGGTCTCCGTAAATGTTCTGCAAGCATCAATGAATGTCAATGGGTGTTGTTTTTTTTTTCCCCACGTGGAGGAAGTCAGGTCCACATGTTTGCTCCACATGCACTTCCATGCAAGATGGCATTTTTGTCAGACTGCCCCTCTGCTACCACCTGTCACACAGCAACAAAATATAATGGAATACTGGCAAGAAGATTTCACCTCTACTGCCATACCACCAACATCCACTTCTGGTAACTTGGGACGACATAATAACATCAGAGGCGTTACTTTTGGAGCAGCCCCTGTATTTTTGCAGCTGTATTTTTCTGTAAAACACACTCCTATTTTCTCACACCTGCAGCAACATCATAGCAGTATATCCCTAGCCTATCTCTCAAGTGCTTCTTTATTATTCAGATATAAAGAAGCAGTGACAGAGATTTCTACAGCACAGGGAAGCGCTGCATAGCAATCGGTTTTTTTGTTATTTAATGTATTTAAGTGTAAATAATTATGCAGATACAGAATAACCCAACTCAGTAAATACCTAATGTAGAATCCAAACTGGCTGCTGACTGGGAGATGTCACAGTGACAAAGGAACAGCCACTACTCTCCCATATGACCTTTCAAGTAATTGAAAACACTGTGACCTCCAAGGCTCGTTAAGGTTGTAACACTTATCTGTAACAACTGTAGCAGAAGTACGACCTAAAAATCAATTCTTATTCCACATTAACTTAAGCATGAAAAAGAAATGTCAGAATTGGTAAGCTACATGGCAAGTCCCGAGACAGCAGAACACTTCAAATGGTTTTCAAGCCCTTGACAGCCGGGACATTTGGGAAGTGAATAGACACGAGAGAGGTGAAATCCATTTTGTTGTTACATTTAGGATGAAGGATTACAGTTGACAATTCCCTCCCTTCCTTCAAATGATGGGGAATGGGATTCAGTGGCTAGAGAGGAGACACCCTGCTGGTAAGGCACCTGTAGCGTGCCCAAGGTGAAAAGGGAGGAAAGACTCATCACTGTACTCCCTTCAGCCTTCAAGCAATTTGCAAATAAGAGCAAGCCCCTCAGACAGATGAGTCCAAGCCAGGGCACAGCCCTGGGCACGCACCCATCGCTCCCAACAACCACACACACAGCCGTGCGCCATCAGCATGGGCTGAAAGCGGCACAAGGAGGGGAGGGGCGCACAGTGCGGTGCTGACTCCATCGTGGCAAATGGCTGTGTGCACTGTGATACACTGGCTGAACACAGCCCTGCAAACAGCAAAAAAAATATGCAGTTGTGCTTTACATTTTGGTAAAGAAAACGGGGTTTAAGATTGCTGAAAAAATCATCAGTTTTTTGGTATACCTGCAACTCCTTTTTCAGTCCACATAAGCGCATTACCTGTGAATTTTCACATGGAATGTATGGAGTTGAGATCAAACATTCAACTAAAAAACCCGACTGCATATCAATCTTCAAGTGCGTTATTTCATCTGTGCTTGTGCATTCCACTGCCACTTCAGTCATTCAAATCAATGGATCTTAAATAGCAACTTGGTTTTTAAAATAAATACGGATTGATATGGGCTGCTACCTGGTAGTGGTACAGAGAAAGTATGATTCCTTCCAAAACAGGCATCACTAGGCTGCTTTGGTAGCAGAGCAGAAGATGAAACGCTCAGAGTGAAACTAAACAGAAAGTCCAAGTCAGAGTGGTATAAACATCACGTCTGGACAGCGGTGTAACACAGTCCTGGCTAAAAATACAGGCAATATTTCACATCACTGGCTAATAGGCAAAACTGTAACAATGATGAGGGCAAAGTGATGAACAGTGAACATTGCTTATTTAAAACTGCGTAGCAACTCATTGGACACTCTTTTTCACAGTGATCACAAGATTTGTATTAAGCAGAGATTTGCTGTGTGCCTATCAGAGAACACAGATCCAGGTTAATGCCTCAGCTCTAAGATCATGGTTAGAAATTAAAGCAGTCTTTTCACTGCAGCAGCAAGACATGTATACTTTTTCCAATAACAAAGTAGTTAAATATTAATTGCAAATAAGATTTTGATGATAACTCTGAAAGGGAGACAAATCTTATAAGCAATTTCATCTAGGGTAAGTAAGCAACATGAGAATACTCTAAAGGAACAAGTTCATTCAATTACTTTCATCACAAAGCCACTGGATTGATTTATGCCCCTGAGTATTTGTATAGCAGGGTTTAATTTATCCAAAGCATAACTCAGGATCTCACAAGTTCATTGGTATTCTCCCTGCTTTGTGGTGCTGCTCTTGCCGTCTTGCTCTGTGGTTCTGTAGTTGGGCTTCAGGGCTCCAGGAGACAAAAAACAGCTCTAAGATTTCAACCCAATCAAAGAGGGCTGCAAGGAACACTGAATTTCTCTCAGCTCTTCCTTCTTTGCCATTAAGATCAGTGCTTATGAACAAGACTTGGCCAAACTTATCAATTTGATGCCCCCAGCTGGAAGTGGTCAATTGGCTACACCCTGCTGAGTTGTGCTTTCTAATAATTCTGTCATTTCAGTAAAATATTGAGTCCTTTCTAACACATCAACTATTTAAAAACCAACAAGAAAAGCTACAGCTGATTGAGATTTCAAGTTGTATACAATACTGACAGAGCTGGAAATTAGCCGGCCACAGCTACCACAGATCTCACTTGAGACAGGACATGGGTAGAAGAGAAAGGAATGCAAGGATAGAAGGCAAATACTGCTCTGACTTCCAGAACTACTGCCTTTTCTGGATGCTCAGCATCATTTGGTTCCGGGCTGATAGCAAAAGAGTCACAAGAAATGAGCTTATTTCTAAAGTCAGGACTTGCCCCAGCAAGGCTTCAACTAGTTCCATGGCTTCCATAGTAACAAATGTGTTTGAAGTTAGAAAAACTAATAAAATAAATGGCAGACAAAATAACTTGCAATAGCATGTACATCCATAGTTCTAACTGTTAATGGTCTGTTCTGGAATGCATTGCATTCCATTGAGAAGCAACAACACATATTTGCACTACTAACACTTTACAATTCACTATTCAAAATCTATTACTAATAGTTGATCTTGATTTCAAAACAAAATTCACCTTTACCATTTTTAAAAAGCACTTTCTCTGACCACATTCAGAGTGGCATTTCTGCTGAAATCATCATGAAGAATTTGGGCTTTCAAAACAACTTCTATTAGCAGTGTTGAAGACCTTGATTTTTAGCCTGAAGCATCGCCATCGGCGAGCAAATATCTTCAGTTATTTGGATTTAGTAACCAGTTAATCACATCACAGCAGCCAAGGGATCACATACAATCAGTTACACATTAGCAGTGCTACTCTATGCTTGAAAAAAGATGACAAGGACACGCAATGGGGAGATTAGAACCATAGGATCACCAAGGTTGGAAAAGATCCACAGGATCACCTAGGCCAACCATCCACCCATTAGCAGTAGTCCTCAAGTATTAAGTATTTTAGAATCTACATGGCTTGTATTACCATTGCATGGGAACTGTTCAAGATTTATCTGGAAGTGCTTGCCATTTCACAGCCACTCATTCCAATCAGATATTATTTCCTCAACAGAGAAGTCTCCACAAACAGAATGCCAGATCATGTCATGCAGTTGAAAGAACACACCAGACTAATTTCTGTAACACTGACTTAGTGAAGACTGTTAAATAATTACAGGTTCAGTATAAAACAATTATAATTAAAGACCTTGGAAAGTTCTGTAATGCTTACCTCAATGACTCTTGTTTCAAAATTCTCGTAAGTTTCTGTAGGGGAAAAAGTAGCGTATTACATTCCCTTGTATTAATTACATATCAGCACAACTCCCTGCAGCTAATATAATTTAAAAAAGAATGCAATTTTTATGTAGCTGTAATTTATAAATTCATCTCAGCAGTAATAGAAAATAATCTGAACACATAACTAAACCCAAAGATTATTAGTTGCTTCCTTTCAAGAAGGCCTCAAATATAGGTTCTTCCAAAAGTAATGCCTCCTACTTGTTTCTATGGAAGCTACAACAGATACAAAGGGCACAATAGCATATTTCATAGAGCAAACTCTCAGCTACAAAACTGTTTTTCAACATAGTCGCCACCACTATGGCGACCATTATGAAAATGCTATGCATTTTCCACCAGTGATGAACAAGAGTCTGCATGCTGAGCTCAGAACAATCTGCAAAGTGCCACTGCTAAGAGAATGCTGCCCACACAGCCTAACTTTCTCTGTGCTCACGTCCGCACTTTGGTTTTCATAAATGCTCAGCAAGCATCAATGGGAGCCACTTCCTCTGCATGGAGGGACTCAATTCCACACCTTTGCTTTACATGCACTTCCATGTGAGATGCCATTGTCAGGCTGCCCCTGTGCTGCCACCTGTCACACAGCAACAACAGGTAAAGGGATACTGGTGGGAAGGTTCAAACCCTGCTGCTGTACCACCACCATCTGCCTCTGATGCTGTGGGCCAAATAGGAGGCTTTATTTTTGGAGCAGGCTTTGTACTTTGTAACATGAGTCCATTCCTTCATCCTTTTAAAACAGAGAAAGCAATGTGTAACTCTTCATTTATAGTGCATAATTTTATTATTATTTCTTTAGTACAATTCAACATCTATTAAGAAATCTAGCTTTAAAATATCCTGTTCAAATGGTAATTTTCTAGGAAGTGTAATACCACTCTTGTTATAACCACAGTACAGTTCCTGTTATAATTAAAGAGACGAAAACCTACACACATCCACCGTGCTCTATTAGGTATCCCCACTTCCAACTGGAATCAATACGTTATCTGTTCAACTACAGCGGCTGAAGAAGTGAAATGCAAACAGTCTCTAAAGATTGTCCAATTTAAATAATCTGTGTAGCACACAGGAAGAAAAATCATACTTTTTTTTAATGGTAAAGCAAGGCATCAATTTAACAGCTTTGTCTGAACATCACATAGAAAGTAATAACAGAGCTGATGAAAACCTGAACTGACCTCAGAATCTCTTCAATATTTTAACCACAAGTTAAGCTACACAATCTTTCCAAATTAAACCTGAAATACTCTTTGGGAAATCACTGCGAGCCAGCACTTATATTGAAGCATTTTTTATTAAATTATATCCGAGATTCTTTCTAATTCTCTCCTGTTGCAGAAATGCGATGAAAAACAATAGTCTACAGTACGATTAAAGACAAATACTGCTCTAAAACTGTGAAACAAACAACAAAGAACACAAACCAAAACAAACCGTACTTAATGTGCAACATGCAAAGGCTGTAAATGGTTAAAAACATCACCAAATGGGTCAACTTCCATCATAGCAATACCATTGGCCAGTGCTGTTCAGAATGTTCTGAAACATGTTAGACAACCAACAAGGACTCAAACTGCATTTCTTAATATGTATTCCTGTGAAATTCAAGAGAAGAGAAAAAAAACAAAGCAAAGCCACATCAAATAATCAGCAGTGCAGCCAGACTCTCTTTTAACCTCTTCCAATTTCAAATGCTTCCTGAAAAGAAAAAGTGTTTGCAATCAAAGACAACTACAGCATCATTCATTCTGTCTAGTTATGGTTTAAGCATTATGCATTGCTTCCATGTCACGTGGCGTTCATGTCATCACAATAAGAGGAGCTACGTTCAGGTATATGTCACATATTCAGCTCTGCATGCTGAACACACCCTTTTCACTGCACTAAAATCAATATGTTTCTGCTTTGTCATTAAAAGGGGCTTGAAAGGAATAAGGAATTTCTGAAAAATCCTATGAAATCACGAGGTAGGAAAGAGCTACAACAGGGCAGAGCTCTGGGCATGACATACCATCTATAAGTACTAACTGCAAAGCTGGCAAGCAATAGGAGAGAGCACAAAACCATGCCACCAAAAGCACCACGAGATCTTATCTTATCCAGAGGCCTTCACCCTGACACACACGGCAAGAAAAGCCTTATTCCAGAAAAAAGAAAAATGCCTGCCTTTGAAATCAATGGGCAATAGGGTAAAATGCAACATCTCAGTATAAGAGGCAGAATAAACAGGAGATCTTACCAATCTCCTGCTTCTCCCATTTACTTTACGAACTAGAGCTTTCACCATTTATAACACTAGAGTTAATGTCACCATTTCGAAGACTAGTGTCAAACTCTGCTTGCGTTTGGTATATTCACAGCAGAGCTTAAAACAGCATAATGGTGGGGGAAAAAAAAAAAA
>PPHD01014819.1:2522-16466 GCA_002909625.1 Bambusicola thoracicus | reverse complement strand
TCCAGCCTGGCCTTGAATGCTTCCAGGGAGGGGTTCCACAACCTCACTGGGTAACTTGTTCCAGTGTCTCACCACCCTCACAGTAAAGAATTTCTTCCCGATACTTTGTCTAAATCTACTTTCTTTTGGTTTAAAGCCATTTCCCCTCGTCCTGTCACTATCTGCCCATATAAACAGTCCCTCTCCAGATTTCCTGTAGGCCCCCTTCAGGTACTTGAAGGCCACTATAAGGTGTCCTCAGAACCTTCTCTTATCCAGGCTGAAGAGCCTCAGCTCTCTCATCCTGTCCTCACAGGGGAGGTGCTCCAGCCCTCTGATGCTGCATTTTAGAGAGGTGACAGTTTGCACCGTAAGCCATACCCACAAATACAGATTCTATACTCTCTTAAAATTCAACGACAACAACTGCTTTGGATACAGTGAGCTCAAGGTTAAAGCCGTATTTATTATGTATATAAAGCCATACGTATTATGAGACAGTTAGATGAGGCACTGGCAATTTAGAATCATAAGAGAACATAAAATGTGCAAGTCTCAGGATGCCACAATATTGAGCCTCATTCCCAGGAGCTAACCACAGTAGAGGTTACAGTACCCTACAGATCTGAGGAGTTCTGCATATTGAGTTGGACCATCTTGAATCAGGAATGGTTTGGAAAAAAAAAACCAACCCAAACCGACAACACCAAATTAGTAGAAAAGTTTAGGCTATTTGAGTCGTTTTAGAGTAAAAAAGTGTTTGGGGGGAATTTGTGAAACCCTATATTGATTTTCTAACCTGTTTTTTCTTAAAGTAGTCAAATAAGTGGCAACATTTTTTAGAAGTTTGCAGAAGAATTGATGGTGATGAATGCTGAAAGGACTTTTTGTGCTTATTCATTTATTACCATTCTGAAAAAAAACACAAGCCCAATACCTGTGTTTAAGCAATTGTAATATTTTTCACTTCACCCAGTGTTTTAAGTTTTAATAGGACAATGTGCAGTAAGTACTCCTGTTGCAATCAGCACTGTATAGTTTCGAAGCAATCAGCCACAGAAGAGTGTAGAACTGCAGCAAATATGGAATGGTTTAAGTTATACTACAGTGGTACTTACTAATTAAGACCAACGGAACAAGGTGTAGCACAGCTATTGCGCCCCTGTAGTGCTCTCAGGGATCACCTGCACAGTGACTGCTGTAGCTGGAGTGCAGCTACAGGACAGCAGAAGGCAGTGGAGCTCAGCTAGATGTGCCAGCGGCAGCAATACTGCTTCTGCGAAACCCATAAAATCCTCTCTCGAAGCACACAGTAGCAAAGGACTTTCAATAGACTGTGTGCATTGTAACAGAGAGAGTATGTATGTTTTGCCGAGATTGAAAAATGTTTGCAATAAATTTCTCATTAACAGCCATCATGATAAACACTTAATATAACAGATGCACTCCAGCTGTCTTTATTAACTTGAGAACAGCAATTAAAATAGCATCTGTACTTAACTAAATATAGAGTGTGAAAACTCTCTTCTCTAACTGGGTAGTAGCATAAGAAATGTTTGTAAAATATTCACAAAATGTCCATGTCATGCCACACATCTGTACACCGCTAAAAAGAAAAAAATACTTAAAATTACATAGGTTCCCCCTTTAAAAAGGAGTCCCTCCTTCCATCAGTGAGTTGTCAGGACATACTATATGCTTGTCTTTCAGGTTACTTCTCTTTGGTTTCAAGCAGAAACTGGCTTTAAATAAGAACCTAAAAAGGAGCCCTCGTCAGATGAAGAATTATACTGCAGTAGATAAAAATGGGGCATCGTGTGGAAGTGCATGAGATAGACAGTAGCCAAGGGAAGGCATAGAAAGGTGCAAAAAGGGCATGAAAAGATTAAGAGGATATTACATCTGAAAGATGTGAGGTTTTTATAGATAGGAGGTGAAGAGAAAAATCAGCAGTCAGGACCAGCAAGCCTCTGCTTTCACCAGCCTCTAGTATGCTTAAAGATGTATATACGGCAAAATATAGAGAAGATGGGATCCTTTTGTGGATTACAAAACCAGTAATGTAGTTTGCTTGTTGTACAGAGTTGCCCAGCACAGAGCTGCTGTGTATCATCAGCTCAGACGCCATTTTGTCTGACTGCCCCTCTGCTGCCGTCTGTCACATGGCAACAAAATATAATGGAATATTGGTGGGAAGATTCAACTTCTGCTGCCATACCACCGACATCTGCCTCTGATGTCATACACCAACGTAATAAGAAAGGAGGCTCTAATTTAGGAACAGCCTTCTTACTCTGTAAGAAACTAATACATTCTTGTTTGTGATGAGTATATCAAGGAAGATCAAGAATAAAACAGTATACAGAATTTGGAGGGAAAGGAATAAGAGATTGAATATATTTCAAAGGATTACTTTTTAAAATTTATTTAATTATGTATTTATTTATTTATCGCAAAACTGATAGAAACTATTTCTTGGACAATCATGTAAGTACAAAATCAGGATAGATTTACAAAATGATCTAGAAGTGTAAGTACATTTTCCAAGACCACCTAGAACTAAGCATCTCTGTTATCCAGTTCATTGAATGTAGATTAGGAACCTCTAGAATGAGATTCACAGAAATCAGTACGCTCGGAATATAGTTAAGAGACTGAGACTCAAAAGACAGAAAAAAGAAGAGCGTTTGGTATCCAAATCCTGCTGGAATATGTGCTTTGGTTGGATGCCTACTTGTCAGCTTTGCTGCTCCTTTGCATTAGACAGAAGTACCAAGTAATAAACTATTTACAGCTTGCTCTTTTTCTATCCCCTCAAGGGTGTTTCCTCGAGGAGGTGAAGAAATTGATTTTTCTCTGTCCAGTGGTTCTCATCTTATACTTGTGTTCCTTAAATACAGTCCTGTAACTGAGTTGTCATTGGAACAGCCACCACTGATAATAGATGAGATTTAGCTTTTTCTGTCTATTTGAAATTTATTCTAATTTCATAACATACTCCACCAACTGGTCTTAAAGTAAGAGAGTACAAAATTTAATTAACAGACAATTTGATGAACTTATTTGAGTTCAGCTTCAAGAAGAGGGACTTGAATTTTTCATTAGCCTGTGATATGCTTGAATAAGAATTACCTTGAAAACACTACTTTTATTGTAGGAATTATTTCTCTAAGCTGAGTTGGGTTAGGATAGACATGCATTTAAATAATTCTTTCAGAGAAGAAACAGATGTCACATCCCTTTTTTTTTAGCAGGAGCTCTTTTCTGCTCTTGGACCTGACAGGAGGGTTGACAGAATCTTCATCAAACATTACATTTCTGTAATATGAAAAAACTTCCATGAGATAACTGAATTGGTTCAGATTCTTTTCACAAAATTTATTCATTCTTGTTCTTCCAAATGAAAGGTCTCATAAAGACTCTCCATGTCAATTTCATAAGCACTGTTAAACACTCATCTACTTTATTTATCATTGAAATTTCCCTTTTTAAAGCTGAAGTTAAAGGAAGCAGGCAGCAAAAGCTATCAAATATTTATATAAATTTTCTTATATACTTGAATGAGGATTTCTTCTGTCAGTAATTTGCTTTGAATTTACTTAGATCTCTTCCAAGACTTGTTCTAAAGTTACTCCTGCAACAGTCCCAAGCCAAAAGGATGGGAACTCTTCTTGCCAGCCCCCCTTTTTAATTCAAAACCTGAAAAATATTGAGCAAAAAAAGCTAAGAAAAAGTTAGGTTCTATTTTCTACTGATAGGATTCTTTGCCTTGGGCAGCTCTCATAAGTATTCTTCCCATTTTTTTTTCATTTACCTAGGACAAAAAGATAGTAGAGAAACATTTATGGCTTTGAGAGAGGGGAACGTAGTCGGATTCGAATTACTTAAATTATAAGAAGGCAGAGAGCAGAAAGTAACTTTGAAATATTCTAATGCTGCAGTATTGAATCAAAAATCACATTCCTGAAATTTCTCCTGTGCAGACTTTTCTCTGACATCAGATATTTGCTATAGCTTACATTAACTGTTGTGTAGACAAAAATTAGATTGTGAGGACAAAGAATAGTCACAGCAAGCAGGATTATATTTAACCTCTATCTGGCACATAGATTAAAACAAGATGAGAAAAATAAGACCTTGTATACACTGAATATTTTATATTTACTGTACCTTTGTCTTTTTCTTATTACCAAAATTTAATTATTGTTCAATTAACATAATCCTCTAGATTATTACTGAATAAATGATTTATGTTTGTTATCATACTGAGGCTTTGTATCAGAACATTCATTGATATGAGTTTGCCTGATATGAGAAAGAATGTTCTTCCTGATTCTGTGCTGCTAACCAGGCAGTACCTTTTGTTGTTTCCATGAATTTTTTGTGCCATACAGTAAGATGGGTTTTGTTCAGATACATTGCATTGCCTTCATCCACTTAGACTGTGTGTCAGAACAGACGCATAAACGGTGGTGCTTGCAAACTTCTGCTAGATTTTTCACTTAGATACATACATACTTCCCATCAGCAGGAGGTGAAGCTCTTTAAAATTGCAAGGAAAAGTTCAGTATTTCAGTGTTGCCCTTACTCCCTTAGCAGTTCTGCCAGATTAGACGCTTAGATATCTACTGTTCAGGTAATTCCATCAGACCTAGTAGATTCCTATTTTAAACAAGCGCACAATGCCAACACGATGACCAAGCGCCTTCTATTCCTATCAGAAGAAATGTTGCAGAACATTACTTTCAAAGGTCGAAAATGATCTTGAACCTCTCAGAATACACAGCTGAGAAGAATCGCACCACTGTGGGGCAGTAATTGTACAAACTCCTTGCAGGCTGATTGGGTGAGCTGGTTCTAAGTTAATTCCTATATACATTTAATCTGGTGTTATTGAATTAAATCTTTGTAATAAATATGCTCTGGAATTTTCAGCCCTTGATACAAAATTAAAAAGAAGTAATTTCCTTAAAGAGATCACTTTCCACCTTGGTGTGAATAGTAATATATGCTTTGAGTTTACAAGGAGTGCATTGATGGCCTAGCATCTTGAACAGCAAAACAAGCAGCTGGAATGCAATTAGAACTGGTTTCATCACATGCAGAAGTGAAAGATCAATGCAGTAGTACTTCAGCACTGTTCAGCTGTGGCTATAACTAGATCTTGAAGCACAGCTGTAATGTGCTCTGTATTCCTAATACTCAGGTTTGCAGCACCTTTTTCAAACTTATTTGGAGGTTTATATATTTATGAAACATGGAAGTTTTATTGCTCAAGTGCTTGGTAAATTAACAGAAAGAAGTACTTACATTGATAGTTAGGAAGAAACAAAGAATTCAATTTTTCAAACTGAATGGAAGCACACAGGAATGATTTTCAGAAACCACAAGGTGTGAGTACCACTTCAGAGAAAATATTGCAGACGATTATTTCCATAAAATTTATATGCCATAGGGTATTAAAAATGCAGATGTGTTGCAGGAAGGCCACACATTCATTTCTGATACAGCTCACATCAGCGGGATATGCAAACGCAAGCCCCCCATAAAACCAACTGAAACCTTGGAAGTTGGAGCTGTCATACAAAACCTGGGAGATTCTCTAGTGCATACAGAAGGTCTTACAGTGTGGTTCCTCCTGCAGCTCTACTAATTCTCCTCCACTACATTAAGCATGATGAAATAAAAGTACTCTTGAATGAAATTGTGATTTTTTTTTTCAGATCCACTGTTTGTTTTTTCTTTTTTTGTTTTGTTTTGTTTTAAACCAAAACACAGAGTATGTAGGATTCGTGTTAAAAATTTGGCAGTTGCAGTGCTTGGCAGAATGGATGGCACAACAGTTACAGAATGTGTAGGCTGCATTCCCTTCTCTGCATTCCCTTCTCTGTACTGGGCAGCAGTGAAAAATGAACTGACACCAGTTAGTGATTTCTACAGGAGTACGTTTCTCCGATAAGAGAAATCTCCATTTCTACTGTTGCTCCTCTCAATGGCGAAGTAAGAAGAAAAACAGATGTGTGGGGGAGAGCTAGAGCTGCAGAGGATCCAGCAGGCCCTGCAGCTGGATCCCTTGCACATACAGGCTCCACTGCAATTACAGTGTGGATCTGTTCATGCTCGTATTCCTCCATAGGCTTAGAGGCTATGTTTTGGGCAGTTGCAGGGGGCTTCCTATTGTTCCAAGCACAGCTGCTTCATGCTGGAGAGCTTCTTATCTATTCGGTCTTCCTCTTTTTCAAGTACTTAAAAAAAGTTCCCAGAAGTTAAAGCAAATGTTCAAAGTTTTTGTTTGCTTTATTCTTTTTTACTTTTTTCCCACTTATTTTTTGCTACTTTTATAGTCAGTCTACTCTTCAGAGAGATTGTATCTTTTCACGCAAAATAGTTCTCAATTCACTCTCAGGGGGAATCAAGGAAAGGCATCAAGGCAGTGTACCTGCATACTATTTATCCCTTGCCTCTGCAACAGAAGGAAGGTCATTTCTTTGCCATTGCTTCATATCTATTGCAGCTGGAATAGCTCTCTTTCTAACTTGTTCTAAGTATGACCCAGAAATTGTGATCAAAATTGTTTTTAATGTGAAACAGTTAGAGGACAGAGGCATTTACTAAGACTTGAATTCAGATTTGAAAGAAAGAATATAAACACCTAGAGTAAGAGAGAAAGCACCACAAATCTGCCAAATTTAAGAAATCCATTGTCAAGCAGATGGGAAGGAAGACCTTTTAAACACAAGTCCCATTTGTATCACTGGGACCTTTAATTGTAATTCAGTCATCCAGAACAATGTGTCCCATAAGAGGATCTTGTTTTGTTTTGTTTTGTTTCTGCCAACTTGTTGGCATGGCCTTCTAGGAGGCAGAGCTGATACCGGCCTGTCAGTAAAAAGCAAAACGTAAATAATTGCATTCTTAATGTCTCAAGATTATTTCATAAATGCTCTTTCAATTTAGCTCTTTATCTCAAGAAATAGGTGTCCCTGAGACAGGAAGAAAAAGTCAGGTGTTTGTCACTTTTGGGTGTCGTAAGTCTTTTGTGAGCAATAATTGTGACTTGCTTATATGTTGTGAGATTATTACTTAAAAAACAGCTGGTAGTAGTGATCTCAGTACAGCACACAGTTAGAACTGGATATATGGGACAAGAACAAATGCTAGAAATGCAAATGAAAAGTTGTAATTGAAAGCAAAAGGTTGTTTAACTCTGTTTAGTCAACCAGGTAATTCTTACCTGAGCAATCGCAACACTTTTAATGGTTCAACCTACAGAGAAAGATCAAGGGCACATACAATTTCTCACATCACTGACGTAATGAATGTTTTAAGTAACAGAGGATAAACCATGGAAAATAGAGATATATTATATAAATGGTAAATTAATACAGTGCAGTAGCTAAGCTTGATGCTTGTTCTGTTTAGTAGAAAGGTTTGTCGACACTGTATTGTCTGACAGAAGTCAGGAACACAGACTCAGAATCAATTTGCCATAAAAGATAATGAAATGAAGAAATCGTTTTGGAGAAACTTAGCAGCAAAAGTCTTATTACCATTAAGCAGGTATTCTTATTGGCATTGCTGGGGTAGCATTGGGATAACTCTCAAAAACGCTCCACCAGTTGATCATTCGTGAACAGATTATATTTTCACAGTACATATTCATTACATTCCCTAAATCATTATCCTGTCCACTCCCAATGACTGCCCAAATGATACAGCCATATCTGGTGGTCTTTGATGTCACCTAGCAGTTTTCTAGCATCATGAAGTCACGGTCTGTCGTTAGTCCGTCGGTGGTCACCTCCAACATAACACTCTTAACCCACAGATTCACCTCCCACAGGTGGCTGATCTTTATATGAGATGCCATGCATAGACTCCTTTTGTCCCAAAGATTGCTCTGGAACCTATCCTGGCTTAAGGACTCCACCAAACTGTCACACAGTTTTTCCCTTGCTGTGTGTTTCTTTTGCCTTGTTAAAGCAGAACAGTCTTACAACGTGCCTCCTCATCTACAGTGCTACATTGCAGTTATCATCCACAACATCTAAAGGCTGCTACGGTGTTGCATGCAAGCATTAATCATATTATACAACAACTCAGTGGCCATACTTCCGAGGATATATTATCAGAATATTTTGTGTAATTACTTCTTCAAACCAATAAAGTGACTTTGTTTCAAAACTCTGAAGCTTTCACATTAATTTGTGCCCTCAGCTGATATACAAGCCTCTTGCTTTGCCTTGCAGCGCACTAAATATGCTTTCAGTAAGTAAATGAAGAATATCCAAGAGACCTCTGAGCAAACAGCCTGTAAGAATCCAAACATAAGCCTGGGAGACATACTGAATGGGTGAAGAAAGTTTACCTTCTTATCCAACTGATTGAATATTTTGTTGGCTAATAATTAAATAGTAACATTTCCAATAGGCAGAGGATAACTATTAGGATCATTTCTGCTCCAATAAGCTTGCTTTATCATCTTTATCCCAAAAACAGATAGAAGAAAGTCTTCAGCTTTCTTTATTCAAATAAAGGGAGAGTCCACTGTGGCAATACCCCTGTGGGGTCTCTCAGGGTAGTGCGGGACACAACCCTTCTTTTATCCCTGTACTCCATCACAAGTGAGCACTTCCCCCATTGGCTGAGGTGCTTGGGGTTCACATTCTTCTCAATGTATCACCTATCAGCCATCCCTCCAGTACTACCCCTCCCCATTTCCATTGTTTACACATACTTTGTAATCTGGGTTCAGAGTTTGTTGTTTTGCCCAACTAGAACTATCTTTGTATCCTGTGAAGTCTAACACTCTTTGTTCTGCCCAGCAAACAAGATTTACATCCAGGTACTAACCTAGCTCCTTCTCAACTTTTTCTTTATCTCGTTTTGCAGGGACCCCCTATCCTTCCTTTGTTCTTCCCAAGTTTTATTTTGCAAGGACACCTTATCCTTGTTTTTCCTTCAATGACTAAAATTGAATAGCAGTACATTTCCAAACTGGCCTTTAATTTTGCCTACCCTCCATCCCAGGCAACCACTAAAAGAATTGTCTCACTTGGTCAGACAGCTGATTCAGCTGACAATGGCACTCTGACACCAGTACTCATCTCACCCAGCTCAAATCTCCTAATATTTTGAAACCAGAGAAAAGGTACCTAGGGTCACTTACTGCAAGTCTTGCAGTTGTGTATAGAGTTCAATATATTGATAGGCTTTTAAAGGTAAGTGGAGTATTATTAATTTCTTATGGCAACTACCAGAAACTGAATCACTTCTTTCAATTAAGGCCCTAGCTTCCAGACAGCACTTAGCTCCAGGACAGCTGAGCATGCAGGACTGAAAACTATCTACTGAAATGTCTAAATCTCAGATGTGGAGCTTATGTTGTTGGAGCCTCTACTTTGCTTCTGACTGTCTATGGAGGATAATGAGTTTTCTCTAGTAAAGCTGCAGAGAAAAACTCCAGTCTCTTTCTGCCCAAACTGTGGAAGTAGCTGAGGTCAAGTCCCAAATACTCAGTTCCAAAATTCAGATTCATATAAAAATCTTCTTAAAAGTCATCTGAAATAACAGGGGACTCTCCTTTTGACTTCAGAAGATCAGAGGAACTGACAATTCTTGCTCTTGCACTGCAGAACAAACACATATATTTTGCTAAGTGTTTTGCTCCTTAAATTGTACCACTCAGGTCCTGAGAGGCTCTGGTACAGAGCTTTCTAGTAGGAAAACTCAGTAGATTTCAGGTTTTAGATTGCAAGCTAATTCAGAGTTCAAAGCAAGAAGCTCCGTATTTATATTTGAGGGGCAATGAAGCAGGGGGAGAGTAACTGCAAATGAACTAGCTGAATGAATTAGACTGTGTAATCCTTGACAAAGAATGGATATTTTTAGCAAGAATTTGAATACCTTCAAATCGACAACACTCTATCCTGAGCTGTTAGTGAATTTGGAATAGCTCATTCCTACTACTTTTTCTCTTAAATGTAGCATCTGGATATCACAGCAAGACCAAAGCTAGACTACAGTCAGATTCATGCCAGATGTCACTGCACTAACTCCGGCAGATCTGATTACCATGCATATAGGGTTCTGAAGGCCCATTCAGTCTAGCCCAATAGCAGTAAAGCCCTTAGAACCAAAAGTGGGCAGATAGATAACCTCAGAAGTAGTATTTTCACTGTTTTATACCGTGAAACCTGGGAGAATAAACTCTGCCTGACTGAGCTGGCACCAGTTGGAGATAACTCTGGTGTTCTCCGCCAGTGGCACCAGATAAAGCAAATAGCTAGGAAAAGAAACAAAGCCCAGAAAGGTGTGTTGTTATAGGCAGCAGAGGTGGAAAGATATTCTTGCTCCTCCCAAACTAAATTCTCATCTGTTACGTTTTAGCTTCGAAGTAGTGACACATGAGAGGAGGGTCTGGAGAGCAGTGTGTGCTTTCACAGGTTCCTTCAACTCTTCTCATCTATAACCTTGACCTTGAGTTCATTCACTTCCACAGGAGACAGCTTTTGGAAATTAAATAAAAAAACTGTTTATGCTAGTATGTTTTGAGGGGGAAAATGAAGTTTTCTGCTGGCAAAATGTACTTAGCTTTATTTATTTATTTATTTGAATCAACTTTCTGAAATCTTATTCCTGCAGTCAAGCCTATACAGAGAGGGTGAGATTGTGTTAACCTTGAGCCTTCCAGGACAAATTTGTTAGAACATGGGCAAGATAATTCATAAATAGTAAAAGACTAACCTGGGAACAATAAATATGATTTCCTGCCTGTTCACAGAGTTCCAGGACTCCATTAAAAAATTATATAATAATTTTATTAAAACAAAAGAGAACAAAAAACAAAAAAACACACAGTCAGTTACCTTGCATATAGCAATGTAAATTTGACCACAAGTAATTAAAATATCGAAATTCGTATTCCATATTTTTGGATGCATATGTGCAAGATTAATATGTGACAACTAATATTTGCCCAGTTAAGCAGAGATTTGTGAAGGGCATTTCCATTTCTGAACTTTTCTTTCTCCTCTCGTCCAGTTTTATTAAGCTACCTCAAAAATGTTAATGATGTTTTTGCCTGAT
Organism: Bambusicola thoracicus; assembly: GCA_002909625.1. Classification (NCBI taxonomy): domain Eukaryota; kingdom Metazoa; phylum Chordata; class Aves; order Galliformes; family Phasianidae; genus Bambusicola; species Bambusicola thoracicus. Next base: position 5,399 of record PPHD01014819.1, on the reverse strand, counting down.
ACCCAGGTATAATTTTTGAGGATCAAGGATTAACTCAGATGAATAAAATGATCAGATCGAAACTACCACAGACAGCTGCTTCTCTTTGTTACATGTATGTGTTTCCTGCATAAGAGAAGAAAGCTCATTAGCAAAAAACAATTTCTCTCACTTAAAAAACTGTTGAGCAGGGTAGTTGCACCTTTGATTAGATGCTACCTATCCTGTGTTGAAAACAGACAAAATTAAAATTCCCTCTTGGCAGAATCCTGGCTTCTAAATAGAAACAAAATATATATGGTCATTTTTTTAGTACAATCAACTTGAGTTCTAGAAAAACAAGTACTATCCATATCTATCAAGTTGAAAAGCCTTTAAGGTTCAGTGATATTCCTTCCTGACATTTCAGGTTTAGCAGGAGGCTAATTAGGCACAGTTTCAACACCGCTGTGCTGCTTTAGTGCATAGCACAACAGGCCAATTTTAAGCTACTTACAAACTTAGCAGTGGTAAGAGATACCAGCTTGAGACTTATGGCAAGTTTAGATTGCCTTTTTTCCTTGCACATTTACAAAACAACCTGAAATTCTGTTTCTCAGCATAGGCTAATTGGACAAACTTTTTTCAGTGATGTGAGCTTAAGGCCAAAACTTAGAAAATGTTAATTTATTTTATATGATGACTTTTAAGCACGATGAAAATGATAACATCCAGATGTCCATATCCACAAGGGTTTAGGAAAGCTGCACACCAGTCTGGTTTGTGTTGGTCATTACACACTAACTACTACATTTATATTTGGGCATGGGTGATCTAAATCAGCCATCATGGCTTCACGAAGGGAAGTTGTGCCTGACCAACCTGGTGGCCTTCTATGATGAAGTGATGGCATCGGTGGACAAAGAGAAGGCAACTGATGTCATCTACCTGGACTTGTGCAAGGCCTTTGACATGGTCTCCCACTGCATCCTTACATCTAAATTGCAGAGAGATGGATTTGAAGTGTGGACTATTTGATGGATAAGAAATTAGTTGGAAGGTCACAGTCAGAGGGTAGTTGTCAATGGCTGGCAGTGAGCAGTGTCCCCCAGGGGTCCATCTTGGGTCTGATATACCTGTATCAATTATATAGATGATAAGATTGAGTGCACACTCAGCAAATTTGCCAATGACACCAAACTGAGTGGTGTGGTTGATACAGCAGAAGGAAGGGATGCCATCCAGAGGAACCTTGATAAACTCAAAAGGTGGGCCTAAGGATGTTCAACAAAGTGAAATGCAAGGTTTTGCACTTGGGTCAAGGTAATTCCAGATATGTATAAAAACTGGGAGAAGAACTCCTTGAAAATAGCCGTTCTGAGAAGGATTTAGAGGTTCTGGTTGATGAAAACCTTCACATGAGCCTGCAGAGTACATTTGCAGCCCAGAAGGCCAATGGTATCCTGGGTTTCATCAAAAGAGGGGTGGTCAGCAGGGACAGGGAGGTTATTATCCCCCTCTGTTCTGTCCTTGTGAGGCCCCAGCTGGAGGACTGTGTCCAAGTCTGAGGCCCAGTGCAGGAAAGATGTGGAGCCTTTGGACAGAGTCCAGAGGGACTTTAAGTAACTTTGCTATAAAGACAAAGACATTAAAGCAATGGCTTTCTGTATGATTTGGAAGAAGAAATAAAGCTGAACTATCTACACAATTGCTATTGCCATAAATCTGTAACCTGATTATTCTGTGTTTTAATTAATTGGTGATATTGTTAATCATCCCTTTCATCTGGATTACATTAGGTAAAAATAAGCAGTGGCCATAATTATTTACAAACGAAATCCACACACTTTATTCTTGGTTACCCCATGGGTTTGCATCAGTACCAAGCCCATCAGTACATCCTTTTGACTACATACACAGAATTGCAAGATTAATTTTTTAAAAATAAGCATAACATGTGAAGACTTTATTTTCCTTTGAGGTGGGATTCAAGGGAATGAGTATGAAGGCTAACTAGGCTTGAGAAAAATTATCATCTATAGATTTTCCATTACTTAAAAACAAAGAAGGCAATGTCTCCATAAGAACACAACTACAGTTATTCTTAGTGCTGTTCTATACAGCCTAAGAGTTGATTCCCAACACAGCAATCTGGTTTTCTTTCACAGATTTCTAGATGTGTGCTTTTCCTTTTTTGCCTTTCACATGTTATTTTTCTTTGCAAATTTATTGTTCTTCTCTTTAAATTGCAAATAAATGGGATGAAAAGCATAACGTATCCAAGATAGTTGACGGATCATTCTATCCCAAATGTTTCTTACTGGCTTCTAGTATCATAAAAATCTTTTTTCTCATTCATGAGTGGTGTAGGGGTGAATGTGTTTGGAGCTGATGCTCAGCAATTTATTTTTTGAGCCTTTCAGACATGTTTTCCACTTGACTTGGCTGACTCAATACCCAAGACAAAACTTGGATTTGTGTTTGGAATATGACAGATACTCCAATTTTTGTTTCAGTTTGTTCTCTTTTAGAACAAAGTCTAATGAGTTCATTTTAAATTAAGCTAAAATACAGATTTGAAATTCAGCGTAAAGTTTAAAAGCAACTGTCCTGAAGGATTTAGTAGCTTTTGGAAAGAGTTTCCTTTTGCATGTGAAGTAAATACGCTTCATTATTTTCACACTTGAGGATCCTCCATAAGAAAGTGAAACTAGCTGTAATTTTCATCAGTCTATGTATTTCCTTCTCTATTACCCAGACTTAACAAGCTTGCATTATCATCCTTGTATACAGACACTTGAAACTCTTTCTTTTTTCAGGATCCTGCCTTCTTGATAGGATACTACTTTTATTTCCAGTTTGACCCTGCTGCATCTATGTGGTTTTAATAAAGGGCTTTGCCTGTTTTGATTGCTATTT
>PPHD01014818.1:2033-16466 GCA_002909625.1 Bambusicola thoracicus | reverse complement strand
GAAGTCCTTTTCCAGAGGTGCAAATTTTACAAAAAATCCCTCCGCCCCACTAGTCACAGAACCAGGCCAGTCCAGCCCATAAACCGTCAACAGTCTGTTTTGTCAGGCCACACCATGCTGTATGCTGCCTTTAGGCAATTGACTACTGTGGGTTGTGAGCAGGGTGGTTGGGGGTGTTTGTGTGCACCGTAGGGCAGTCGTGGATGGTGCCTGAGTGTACTGTAGGGTCATGGGTGGTGCCTGCGAGCATCAGGGGGTGGACACCTTGGGAGGTGGTCAGCTGGTTCTTGTCAGCACCTGGGATGGACACATGGGCGGGACATACAGGTAATTAGGGGTGGTATTTGTTTAGGTATATAAGGTTTTACTGCTGCGCAATAAATCCAACATCTTGGCGCTAGACACTGTGTGTCCATCCCATTTGTCCCTGGGCTGGGGGGTGTCCAGAATGGAGGGGGCTAACCTAGCCGGTTTGCCGCTTAGTCAGCGCTGGTCGCTGATCGCAGCAACAACTACGGAATGGTTTTCATCAGGGAATTGGACACCTGCATATGATCTTTGTCTGAGGGCAGGGTGTACCATCACGGTGGCCAATTTAGATATTTCTGGAACGCTAACCATGACACTTTCTGCCCCCAAGTCCCATAATCTCCATAGCTACGTTGGTACAATTTCCTTCAGCCTTTGCCAGAATTGTTGTACCATATCCAATCAATTCCGTTGGTGTATATGGCCTGGCCATCACATGTAAATGTGTTTGAGCAGGGGGCCATTGACCAGGGAGTACCCCTGCTAGTCTACCTTGCACCTTTTTAGTTTTTTGAGTTATAATAGGACAGAGTTCTAACGAATCTGTCATAAGTGCGGCTTCTAAATCTGCCTTAAAGTTTTTATTTCCTTGCTCCACCAGGTCCATTGTTCCTAAAATCTGTTCATTATCTACTGAAATATTACAGATCAGGCCTATCAGAGAATGCAAGGTTGTTTTTTTTCCCCCATTAATATATTCAGCTGCTGTTCTAATTTGTCAGTGTGGTTCCTTAATAGCTGGTTTTCATTTTCTAATGTGTCAGCTATTTTTTTCAGCTTGGTTTAGGGCATGCAGCAATGTCCATACCACTAGAGGCAGCTAGCTGCTGCTCCTTTCTAATTAATACATCTCTATCTAAACCTTGAAAATAGTCTGCCATACAGAATGGGGACATATTCCCTATAAGTCACAGGGGACCCCCTTTGTTAAAGATGGTCACTAGTTTGTAACAAGGAGTTCCCAGAAATCCCAGAATCTGCCAGGGGATCATTTTATCTAGGGGGGTACTGTTCACCCCCATGATCCTTTTATAAAGACCCCACAAAACAAACATCATAGTTTTAGTGTATATATATATATATAAAATGGCTACACTGCCTGGCATGGCAAGTGTACAGGAAACAGGTATACAGATATAGGACCAGAGAGATCATCGTGTTACAAAAGAGTAACAAAATAAAGAGCTTACCTGTATCCTGGGCTCACAGAAGGGCTCCAAGAGGAGTGACCTCCAGATAGCAATCCTTCCTTCTTGGTGGCAGTCAGCCCTTAAATGGGGAGGTCAAGGAGGGGTGGACCTGGCTCCACCCCTTCCGGTCACTCAGGTGAAATTGCATTCACCTGTGCCCCTGCAGCTGACTCAGTGCTCACCTCAGGTGGTCAATCAGAGGTTCAGGCCATGATGCAGTAGTTCCCATAGGGATGCCAAACAGCCTCCTTCAGACGTCACAGACTCACATTCATATGCTACACAGAGCCCCATTGCGATGCTGAAGATTATCTGTCATGTCTAAGAACCACACTCTGACATCCCAGAACCGCACTTGGATGTCACAGAGCCACACTGTGACGTCACAGACCCTATTGTGACATCACAGAGCTTCATTTTGGAAATGGTGCGACCCATTGTGAGGTAACAGAGCCCCATTGTGAAGTCACAGAGCCCCATTATGGAATCACATTGCTCCACTGTGACATCACAGATTTCCATTGTGAAGTCACAATGCCCCCATAGTGTGATGCCACAACACTCCATTTGGACGCCACACAGAGCCAGAATGTGACACAAGATTTCAACAATGACATCACAGAGCCCCACTGTGACATCACAGATCTGCCTTGTGTTGTCACAGAGCCCCATTACGGAATCACAATGCTCCATTGTGACGTCACAGACCCCACTGTGATGTCACAGAGTTCCACTGAGGCATCACAATGCCCCCATATTGTGATGCCACAAAGCCTCCTTCAGACGTCCCAGACTCACATTCTTACGCCCCGCAGAGCCCTATTGCAACTCCAAAAATCATCACATCTAAGAACCACACTTTGACATTCTGAAATTGATTTTGACGCCATAGAGCTGCACTGTGGTGTCACAGACCTTATTGTGACACCACAAAGCTCCATTTTGGAAGTGGTGCACCCCATTGCGAGATCACAGAGCCCCACTGTGAAGTCACAGAGCCCCATTATGGAGTCACAATGCTCCACTCTGACATCACAGAGTCCCATTGTGACATCACAGATTTCCATTGTGATGTCAAAATGAGCCCATATTGTGATGCCACCATGCCTCATTCAGGTGCCACACAGACCCAGATAGAGACACAAGAGTTCAACTATGACGTAACAGTCATAGTTTGGAATCGGTGTACACCAGTGTGAAGCCACAGAGCCCCATTATGGAATCACAATGCTCTATTGTGATGTCACAGAGCCCCATTATGACGTCACAGAGCCCTCGTATTGTAATGCCACAGTGCCCCATTTGAACACCATACAGAGACTGTGACCCGAGTTCAACTGTGACATCACAGAGTCCCATTACGGAATCACAATGGCCAGTGTAACATCAAAGATCCCCATTGTGATTTCACAGAGTTCCATTTTGATGTCAAATTACCCCCTGTTCTTGATGCCACAATGCTCCATTAGTACGCCAAACAGAGCCCCATTGCAACACCAGATTTCCACTGTGACATCACAGATCCCCACTGTGACATCACAGAGTCCCATTATGGAATCACAATGCATCATTGTGATGTCACAGACCCTGTTGCGATGTCACAGAGTTCCACTGTGACATCACAAATGTCCTTTATTGTGATGCTACAGAGTCCTGTTCAAATGTCAGTGAGTGCATTTGGATGCCACAAAAAGCCCCATTGTGACACCAGAGATCATCTGTGACGACAAAGAGATCCACTTTAACATCTCACAGACGCACTGTGACATCATAGATCCACATTGTGACGTCACAGAACTCCATTTTGGATTTGGTGTACAACATTGTGTCATCACAGAGCCCCATATGGAATCACAATGCTCCACTGTGATGCCACCGAGTCCCATTGGGACCTCATAGAGTTCCATTGTGAGGCCAAAATGCCCCCATATTGTGATGCCACAGTGCCCCATTCGGATGTTACACAGATAACTACTGCGACGCTAGAGTTCAACTGTGATATCAAAGAGCCCCACTATGTCTTCACAGAGCCACATTGTGACGTCACAGAGCCCTGTTGTGACGCCACAGGACTCTATTGTGGAAGTGGTGTACTCCATTGTGATGTTACAGAGTTCCATTGTGACGTCACAGAGACCCATTACGGAATCACAGTGCTCCACTCTGATGTCACAGACCACATTGTGATGTCACAGAGTTCCATTGTGATGTCACAGAGCCCCCACATTTTGATGCCACATTGCCCCGTTCGGACACCACACAGAGCCAGATTGTGACGCCAGAGTTCAACTGTGATGTCACAGAGCCCCACTATGTCATCACACAGTCCCATTGTGACATCACAGAGCCATATTATGGAATCACAATGCTCCTTTGTGACATCACAGACCCCGTTGTGATTTCACAGAGTTCCATTGTGACATCACAAAGCTCCCATATTGTGATGACACAGAGCCCTGTTCACATGTCAATAAGCCCCGATTCAAACGCCAAAAATAGCCCCATTATGATGCTAGAGATCATCTGTGATGACAATGAGCTCCATTTTGACATCTCAGAGCTGCATTGTGACATCACAGAGCCCTGCTGGAATGTCACAGGGCCCTATTGAAATGTCACAGAGCTCCATTTTGAAATCAGTGTACACCACTGTGTCATCACAGGGCTTCATTATGGAACCTCAATATGTAGCATGGATTACAATGATATGAAAAGTCATGAAAAAAAAATGTTGAGAAAAACTTCAATCAATGTTAAAGTAGACTTTAATTAGCAAAAATACTAGTGTTGGCTTTGCAAAACTTTTTATGTATTTTTCTATCTCATAGTCCCCACTCCCCTCAAAGGCTTCATTTTGTCACCTGCTGACTCCTCATTTCAGATGGACTTTTTACTTTCATGGCATTCACAAGGTTTAAGCTAAAACAGCTGGGGCAAGAGGCACCACAACAGTAGACAAATATTAAAAAAAACCTCAGGTCAAGACATGACCTGAGATCCTGCTGTGTCAAGTCTGTGCAAAGCTGAGGGATTTTACTTGTATTGGCTATATCACAGATATGATGCTCAGTAAACACCATTATCTTCTTTAAAGTAGAGAATAAAATGAGTTCAGCAAAAATAAAATGAGTTCAAAGCTAAATTATTTGAACTTTGGCAATGACTGTCTGTAAGTTACCAAGTAGGTAGGGCCAGTTAGCATAGAGGTGAGAAATAGTGCTGAGATTATTTCAAGTTTGGGGAATAGATAAAATGAAGGAAAAATATTTGGTGTTTTCTTAGTTACTTTATAAAGGACATTCAACGGGGTTTATCTGAAAGTGAGGAAGAGCAATATACAAACTTACCAAATTCCTTGTCCGTGTTTTAATCACAAACTTATAACCATTAGAGGTTTGTGCAATTCCAGAATGAATCAAAACTTAGAAGAGAAACATAAAGTGCTAGAAAAAAGAATTACAACAAAGAACAGGTGAAGATAAGATGTTAGGAGAAAATAAGTGTTACATTCCATATTTCATGAAAATTCAAATACTACAGAATATCTGGGGAAAAAAACAAGAGTACAGACCAAACTCATCTTAGACTTCTCGCTAAAGCATGCAACATAACCTATAAATCTTCATATATTACATATATTTCTGTTTGCATCCTAATATTTGTACAATTCCAGATTACATCAAACAGTGATAAAGATCAGCATTAATGGGGAAACTTTTTTTTTTTTTTATTTTTTTTTTTTTTTAATAGGTATAAACTAAAAACCAGCTTCCACATACAGGAAGGTTATTTCACAGTAGTTATTTTGTTGTCCTCTAAAGGTACAGCACAGAGCAAGAAGGTGCATATGTCAGAGGTAGCATAGTGATTTTTGTAAGTAAATATGCACTATTTACATCTCAAACAGTGTAGTTAGAAGTCGGAGTTCACAAGAGGTCTAAGGCAAGTAAGTTTTTCATCATACTGAAATGCCATAGGTTTGGAGCCCTTAATTCTCTTAGACACCTGAGGCTGACAGCTTTTAGTCTCCCATGGAGAGAAGCAGATACTGCAGTCAGACAATTTTTTTTTTTTTTTTTTTTCCCGTTTGAGACAAGCAAACATACTGCTAGCATTTTTTTCCCCTCTTTTCTCACTGTACATGTTGTATTAAAAAATCAAGATTTTCCTCATTACTTCATATCTTCTTGGTGTCAAGGCTTTTCACTTCTTGGTTTTGTTTACACATCTACCTTCATTTTCTCTCTCCCCCTTTTTTTTTTTTTTTTTTTCCACAGAAAATATTTAGGTTGCACTCAAGTGGAAAAACTCTAAGGCAGTATCTTCCCCTCACTAATGATAACCTAATGCTTCCTGTTACACCAATGAGAATGAGATCTAATTCATCAGGCAGATTCAGCCCTCTTAAATCACTGTTTATTTGCTGCTCATCTGCTTCAGATAGGGACATGACACTACCACATGTCCTGTTCATCTGTGCCTTGATTTGAAGATCTTCCTTTTGCTCCTGTGCCTTGAGGCAAGATATAGAGAATGGGACTCAGGAGCCTCCTTACAGGTGTCTTGTGATGTCACCCCTCTACCAGCTTCCACTGTGGGGTGGCTGTAGTCTCTTAGCCTTGCGGCCTATCTCCAAGCAGATTCCTTGGACACGAGAAATGATCTGAAATGGCGCTAGCTGCTAATCTGCCCTGGATCCTTCCTGCAGCTAGAGAACTTGCCTTACCATCTAGCTAAAAACACTCTTTGAGTGATACTCTGTTCTCAGGCAGGAAGAAGAAAAATGGTACTCTGATTACATGAGAACAAGACCAGTACTTCCTGACATAAAATAATCTTTGTGTTAAAAATAAAAAAGCCCAGCACTATCTATCAGTAACCTTTGATAGAGAAAGTTAGACTACTTGAGTCCTTAAGAGGTGCCTTCCAGGTATTTCAAAAGTCTCCAGAGAATAAATCAAAATTCAAAGAGTAAAAAATGAAAACAACTGGTTTAAACCTGCATTTTTGCTCTGTCAGGTCCGCTACTAAGAGTGTCAAAATCTGTTCTGATACTGAGGTATTCTATATAATTACTTTTTATACAGAATATGCCCTACCGTAAGGAGGTGGATGTGACTACTGGTTTCAGACAGTGCATTAGCCGTGAGTAGGAGCTGCTGGCTGTTTTTCATAACTGGAACCCAGTCATTTGCCTCCTAGCAGTGAGCAAAATTTGCTTTTCCTTCACAGATTTTCAGGCTGAGGTTCATAAGCCTACTTAAATGGCTTTGCTCAAGGATAGTTGCCAGACATACGGACAACATGTTACTGTATTTCTATTGGATTCAATTGGTCTATGGCACCAGAGGCATCCCTGCTTATTAGTATTCATCACTTTTAGTCAGATGTACTAGCAGTAAAATGGACACAAATACCCATCAAATTCTGTTTTTTGTTTGTTTGTTTGTTTATTTTGTTTTGTTTTTTTTCCTATTGCCCCTCAGTTTAGTTTACATGATGCAGTGGGTAGGACTCCTGTGAAGTCCAGCTCTTCCAAGCTACTGCCCATATGCAAAGTGCAGCCAAAATCTAGTACTTCTAGACCAGATTCCTCCACAAGGCACATACTTTCCTCAGAAAATCCATAATTTCTCTCATCTTATCATGAATATTTTTAAATGGCAGTCAGTCTGACATTTCACATGCTTGTATAACACTACATCTCCCTCAATAGAAAGCACCCCACACCTACTATGTAGTATGAGTGTTCTCAAGCAGGAAACCATATCCCAGGAAATTTATCTGTCTCACAGCCTTCTCTGGTTTGTTTATCATACACCTCTTCTCTGTTTCTTTGTGAGCTTCATGGAGCTAACTGGTTTGATTTCCCTAGAGTTTTCCTTGGTCTTTCTTGTATTTTGTGATCCTGTGCTGATTAATATGAGCCTACCTATTACAGCATTTGAGTTTTACATGACAAGCTTTAAATAGCACTCCTCAGTGCTCTCCTTTCATGCAGTCATAGTATTAGTGCTGAAGGTCTCCATAACAATTTGGGTAATGAGAAAAGAACCCCATCTGAGTATTAAATTACACACAGAATAAATACCTTTCTGATCCTCTGACTCTAAACATTTTCCTTTAATGAGTTTTAGAATGCTGGATTGCACATTTTATGGGAAGCCTTTTTAGCATAAATTGCTTGTGTTGTACCTTACAGAGACAAATATTTGAGTAGTCAAAGAGTCTAATTAACTTTTACTGAGATGAACAAAGATGGTATTTCTTAGTTGAAGGGAAGGTAGTGAGTGGCATAGAAAAACAAGAAACTTACTGAATGTTCTCTTTTGCTCATCTACTTGTTCAGTTACTCTTCTGAAATGTATGTATTTTCCACTGGTGAGTTGTCATCAGTTTCAGTTAGCTGAGAAACTAATTTATGTTGCCTAAGATAGGAAATGATTACAGGTTGCATGTGCTGTCAGTTACACATGGTGCACCTAAGAGAGAAAGTGCCAGTTACTTCAATTCATCCACTTCTGGTGAAAAAAAAGCATTGTTGTTAATGTTTACAAAAATAACAATGTGCATTGCAATGTCTAAGGTTAGCAGATGCAATTACAAAGGAAAATATAACTTTCTGAGCAGACAAAACACTGCCTGTAAAAAGCAGTGGATTGTGGCTGACTTTCAGTAAAAGTTACAAAGAACTTAAATGATTTGGACTTGCATGAATTCTTCAGTTTATCCTCGTACAAATACATCATTATTGAAGAGGCATTTGACAAAATCTAGACCTGGAAACCTCTAATTGATAAGATAAATTGTCTTCACCAGAATGATTAATAATGGAAAGTCTGTAACTGATGACAGGCTTTATTATTATTATTTTTTTTCCTCAGACTTGCAAAGAAAGTCAAGATCACTCCCTCTGCTTTTTGGAGATAGTTACCTGTGGTATTTAATTGCTGATGTGTTTACAACCAACAAAACTATCTGGAAACAATATGATCACGGTTATGACATAAACCAGCAGAGAAGATAACTGTATTCAGAATCTTTTCTTTAATGTGCACAGTACAGGCTTGACTGCTTTTTTTTTTTTTTTTTTTCTTTTTTCTTTTTTCTTTTTTTTTTCTGAGCAATCACTGATTAAAAGATCAGTTGAAAGACTGAAAGAAGAAACATAAAAGAAGCATTACAGTTTGAAAAACTTTTAGTGGAGACAGAAACACTGAAGTCTAGACAATATGAATTCTATAATGCAGGTTTATTAAAAGACCTTATCAAGAAAAACAGATTTTCTTTTCTATTCCTTCTCATAGAAAATGGGCAGTTTATCAAAGATAGACTGTCATTAGACATCAATCTAGTATCTAAACAGTGCCAATCTGGAGAACTTCCTTTAAATCCAATTTAATTTGAATTTACATGTTTATTTAGATTAATTGCCAGCCACTTATTTAGCTAGTATATATTTGCATCTTTCAGTTCTGAACTATTCTAAAATTGCTTCAAATCAAATTGCTAGGTTGGATTCATGTATTACTTCCTATCAAAATGAGAAAATAATAGGCTTTTATCCAGTGTACTGAACATGCTGATCTTCCTTTCCATTTCCAGGTATGCATTCACTGAAGTTGATGGAAATGGTGAACTTCATAGAATCATAAAATATCCCAAGTTGGAAGGGACCAATAATGATCATTTATTTGCTCCCAGTTTATATTAGTGTGATGGAAGGAGGCAATTAAAATGTATGCAGATCAAAAATGAAGTAAAGCCAGTAATACATGACATTCAGGAAGGACTGAAGACTTCATTCTCCACTTTGAATAACAGATACAGTATTTCCATGCACTTCTGTTTGATATTCTGTCTTCTTTGAGAGGATTGCAATTATTACAAAATGAAAGGCAATCAAGTTCAGATCTGTGAGTTTAGTACCTGCAGTCAAATTAATTGCATATATTTACCCCAGGCAAGTCTAAAGGCTGTGCTAATATTCTAGACCGGTTTTAAGATAATTCAGTATTTTCAAGCAGAATTTAAAATTTGATTAGGTGTTCATATTAAAAAATAAATAAATAAATAAATAAATCTGCATTTAAAATACTAAAAATAATTGTTTTTCATTATTTGACTCATGTCTTTTCCACCAGTGACACTGATATGTACTCTCATGCCCCCAAATATGCTCCAAACTGGCATATTCTGAAACATTTATTTGATAGGACTTCTAGAATGAACTGCATTCCTCCAAAACCCTATCTTTAGTTGTTTACTTTTCAAATGCTTTAAGTCAGACAAGAAAATACATTAAAAATCTTTTTACTTTGTCAGTCAGAATGTACATGCCTTAGGGCTTGAAATACCCCTCCCATTCACTTGCATTTGCCTGAGTTGTGGAGTTATGTTTCTGAAACTCTTCCCTGAACGTGCTCTGGTCTCTCACAGATGCCAGTAAATTAAAATGCCCAGAGAACTTTCTTGGCACTCCAGTGTGATCATACAAACAGCTGAACTTGGGCAATATTCTGCACTGCTCTAATGGACCATGCCATCTACTTTCCAAACAAATCTCAGGCATGGTTAGGCAATGAAAAGTGTTTTGTTTGTTTGTTTGTTTGTTTGTTTGTTTTGTTTTGTTTTTTTGTTTTTTGTTTTTTTTCCCCCAAAGTGTATAGAAGAGTTGAAATGACCATCTGTCATGGTTTTGCAATTTTGCTATTGGTATTCCACATTATAACATCATGGACAAAAGAGAAGAAGAACTACGTATCCCAGAGGACCTCATGGTCAGAGAAGGAAGATACACCATGAAAGATATGTCATCTTGTTGTGCACGGTCTTTTTCACTTTCACTTGCTGCCAGGGAGAGGAGTGGGTGTGCTTCCAAGCTGTGCCCCTTCATCAAGTAGGGTGTTTGGTTTGGAAACTCTCTCCCTCTATCTCTCTCTATTGCTCTTTCGCTCCCTTTCATTTCATTTGATTTATTATCCTTACTTCCAATTAGATTGTATTACATTGTGTCATCTTGCATTCCAACATCACAGTTAGTAAAATAAGTTATCCTTCTTAGATTGTTGCCGCTGCTCCGTTTTTTTTGTTGTTGTTGTTTGTTTGTTTGTTTGTTTGTTTGTTTTCGGGAAGCCAGAGGGGCCCACGAGCCTACTGCCCCCCTGTCAAGGACACAGATTTTTCTAGATAACTCCGTGACACCATCCTATGCCAGTTGGCTTCAGGGACTGGGAGTGATGGGCATGTTTCATTCATGTTTCTTTTCCTACTTGCTGTGTACTAGTCAAGATATATCAGTGTGTTCTCTCTCTTACACTGCATATTTACAGACTGTTCACGTGACTTCACGTTGGACCAATGACAACAGGCAAAATTTTGTCAAATACATTTTCCAAAAAGTGAGATTGTAACTGAATGCCTTTTTAAGCAGTATAATATCTTCACTGTGACCATGTTTGCTCATCATTTTAAAACATAATTAAGGTGAATCGTTGTAGGAATACAAGAAAAACTGTTCAGATCAGCAGCTGTGGAGCAAGATAAAAAGCATGAGAGCCAAGGACAACTCTAGAAGAAAGAACAGCTCATGGCTCTGACTGGATAAGTGCCCGCATGAACGATTGAAGAGTGTTTGTAGAATGCTCTGTTGACATGTAAAGGTGGGTGGGGAAGTTGTAGGAGCAGGTGGGAAAGCTAGAAAAAGAAAACTTGTGAAGGTATATAAGTGATGTGGGTACTTGTAATAGACAATTTGGATCATTCACATCTGAATCCGTGCATCAGACACTGCAAATAGTTGTGAAAATACACATTTAATATACTCTGAAATTTACGTATTTTTAATCTTCATTAGATCATTTAATGATTTAAATATGTATCATGTATAGCCACAGGAAGAGTAGAAAAAAACTTTATAAAATGGAGTACATATAGCCCATTACTATTTTATCAGTTTTATATAGAAATTAACTGCTGTTTTAAACTACATGTATTGGAAAATAATCCATTCATGACATAGTCTTTACCTAACATCGTAGAAAACCTTTCACTTCTAGTTAGTGTGATAGTTATCACTCTCTGTAGATCAGCCTATTTATGCATGCACTTTAGGATTTTACTTGACAGTAAAAGGTAGACTTTTCAAGGACACTTTGCAGCTGACAATATAAGACATCAGTATGTCAGACTGATGTCAGCCACCTGACAGCAAGTAGATACATTACCTTGTTATTAAAGGAAACTTTTTTTTTTTTTTTTTTTTTATCTACATATAACTGTCTTTAAAACTGGTTAGGTATTTTCATCCTCACTATGTTTTCTGGAAGACCATTCCTGAGCCTTACTCAGCTCAGAACTGGAACTGTATACAGGTAGTCAATGATCAGTTTGTATCACCTTGCTTCCATAATAGCGTTATCCTTAATGGAAACAACTATTTTTCTCCTGATAAATTCTTTTGGCTATGTAGTAAAAGGCTGTTACAATCTCCAGCACTTCAGCTTTCTTCTTAATACACCTTATTTGAAGACTGAAATCATGAAATATGCAGTTCTTTGTTTGTTTTGTCCTAAATATTTTGTATTCATTATCTTACTTAGGTACTCTAGTATCATACTGTCCATATAGTTTGTTTAATAGTTAATTTTGTATCTAATTCAGTGGGTGATTCTACTGTAGGGGCCTTTCTCCCACCCAATAAATTTAACTCCTTATTAAGAAGTCCTCTGAGCGAAATTGTTTCTCCACTTCTGTAACTCTGTGACCTCATCATCCTGTAGAATTTATGCACAGATATAACAGAGTTTAAACAGATTTTGTCATTCAAACATATTTCACAAATATCCTTTACATCACAAATTTTCAAGAGCCAGAATTTCCAGATAACAGATATGACCATGCAGGTCATCTCTACTGACCTTGCAAATCTTTAGTTTTCTCTTTCTTTGGGCTACTTTTTATTAAAATTCTTAATTTGTGCCAAAGTCTGGTATCAGCCCTTTTCTAATTCAGGTGACATTTCTCTTCTAAATTTGATTGCATACACAGACAAAGAGCAAATTAAGGGATGCGCAGGGATGCTGGCAACATTGAAAATCATTACTTTCCCTGAAGCCATCCCAGCTTCAATGTCACTGCCGTCAAATGGAAGCTGCATAATTTCAAATGTGTGCATCCATGATCTCTTTCCAAAGACTGTTTTATCAGAAAATTTTGAAGAGAATAAAAAGCAGTGCTTTAGTTTAAATCCATTCCCCCTTGTCCTATTACTATCTACTCACATAAAGAAAGTTGATTTCCCTCTTGTTTATAAGCTCCCTTTCACATATTTCAAGTCTGCAGTGAGGTCTCCCTGGTCCAGCTAGGCTGAATAAGACCAGCTCCCTCAGTCTGTCTTCATAAGAGAGGTGCTCCAGCCCTCTGCTCATCTTTGTGGCCCTTCTCTGGACCCTCTCCTAGAGTTCCATATGTTTTTTTGTGTTGGGAGCCCCAGACATGGATAAAGTACTCCAGATGGGTCCCCATGAGGACAGAGCATAGGGGGCAATCCCCTCCCGCTCCCTGTTTGTCACTCCTCTTTTGGTGCAGCCCAGGATACAGTTGGCTTCTGGGCTAAAAAGAAAGGAAATCTTTTGGAAAGGAAGTTAAAAATAATAATAATAATAAAAAAATACTATATTTGACTAATTTAATGGAAATACTACTCATCAGTCCTAAGTACAAAACATTAGCAAGATGAAGAAGAAAAGTTAAGCAACAGAAAATACTATTGTGAATTCTAAAAAATTGAAAAAGTATTCTCTGAAAACAGACTCTGTTTTAATGATTTTAATCTACATGAGAAGGCTGCTGGATCTTTCTGATACTATGACGCAACAAATGACATCAGAGAGTGAATTTATGTTAAAGCAGTTTATGTTACTTCAGTCATGAAACTCTGAACTGAACTTTCCACACACTGAATACAGTTTAAAAGTTAAAACTTCGAAGTTTTTTTTTTGTTTGTTTGTTTTTTCTTTTTCCCTTTGGTAATGTTTTGAATACATGTTTTTATATATCAGTGAATACTCTCACTGAATAATCTATTTCTATGGGGATTTTATTGTTTTTCTTTTTCAAGACTCTTAGCTGAATGTTTTTTGAGATAAAGGTGTGAAGTGTACTGATTCAGGATGATGCTGTACTGTCTTGTAGGATTACCTCTGCTCAACTCTCCTTGCTGGTACAGCCTTTTTCACTAGGCTGTATTCCAAAGTGAGGTATTTTGGCCAGCAAATCTTCCTTAAATGGAGTACGATACAACCTGCGCTAAGGTATGACACTGTCCTACTTCAAATATTTTCTCTCCATGACTAGATTGAAATATGTTTCATCTTTGCTGTATGCTTCTCTTGGTTCTATTGATCTTCTGCACTCCATCCATTCATAAGTAATTTAAAAGTCTTTGTCCTCTGATTTCAAATGTCAGCTACCCTGTGCTTGTCTCTCTGCACTCTTACACGCTTTGTAGTGAGTGACTCATGGATATATTCTTATGACAGCTTTCAAGTGAGCAGAGACAACCTGAAGTGTTAGCAAGGCATTTGAATAGGAGCTGAAGGACCTACAAGAGGTGCAGGTGCTGGAGTCCTTCTCTCCATACTTCAAAGCCTTGCCTGTTTCCTGCCTGTATCTTCTCACTTCTCATGCTGCACTGCTGAAGTGCTTCAGCCCTTCCAGAGGTCATCAAGACCTCCCGTTAGAGTACTCTATGCCCCTCAAACTTTTTGACCTCCACTACCACAAATATTCCTTTTTTCATCCTCCTGAAATATCTCCCTTTTCCGTCTGAGTACTCCCTTATCCCCTTCTCAGTTTGCCATCCTCACTGTGTGAGTTCAGCTTACAAACAAGAATGAGGTTGCTTTGTCTTCTGATGAAAGTTTGGGAAAAA
>PPHD01014817.1:0-16466 GCA_002909625.1 Bambusicola thoracicus | reverse complement strand
TACTATCACAGAGTAAATGATACCGAATAGCTGCTTTTTACTGTATGTTCTTAATTCATGAGAAATTTCAGTATGGTCTTTACTTGATCAATACAGAGCTAGTCAACCATTTTTGAAGGTATTCCTGACACAGAATAGGCAAGTTAAGACTAACGTACTTTTTGCAGCTTATGTTTCCTAGTGATTTTGTGGTATCTCTTGCCTGACCTCTTTGATAGAATCATAGAATGGCCTGGGTTGAAAAGGACCACAATGATCATCAAGTTTCAACCCCCCTGCTATGTGCAGGGTCACCAACCACCAGACCAGGCTGCCCAGGCTGCTGTCCTTCTGTGAGCAAACCCCCGAACCAGAAGTTCTACAAATTCTAGCCCCCACAGTGGTCCTCAAAGGGTTCTAATTCTGTTTAAAAAAAAAAAAAAAAAAAAAAAAAAAGCTTTCCCACAATCACTGTCTTTTTCCTTCAAATTAAGTTGGTTTTTTTGTTTGTTTGTTTGTTTGGCTTGTTTGTTTAATTAAATTCATGTTTATTTTGTATTAAGAGAGCATTGCTTTGATGTGTGCAAAAGCAGGCAGCAACTTGAATTAATAATAATCCTAATTAAAGGAAAGCATGTATTCTGGTAATCTGGTAATCTGCAATTAGGATAATACTTTACTGTGAGGCAGTGGGGAGACTCTCCTCTGTAAAACACCATGAAATTCTACAAAGACAGCAGTTTTTGCAAGGTAGAAATAGAGTGAGTTATACAATGAAGAAAATTACTTAGGCAGCTCATGGACACAATGCAGTTGTGTTTGCCTAGAGATTTTTAAGTTGAAGTCCAATTTATACTTTGATTTATGCCGTTATAAATACATATGCCTTGGTTCTTTCTACTCTGTAGTAGGACAAGTGATTGACTTCTAGAATTAGGTATTTTAGAAAACTGTTAGGTTAAAAGTGCCATAGTTCTAATACCTCATTTGTTGGCTTGAGGTTGTAAAGCTGTTTGGATCTTCAGGGAAATTGGCAACACTGAGAGACCGCATACAGTTTTGAAAACCTAATTGCTGAAATACTCTGCCCTGGCTTTTTATTCACTTTGTTGCTTATCTTTAACCCAGGAAATACCATGATAAATTTGCAGACGGAGATTAATACCTAGCCTTTAATGGCAGCCAAATGAATTCCAAAAGAGTTAAATCTTTTTCTTTTTCTTTGACTTCAAAGGTAATCACTTCATCAAATTCTTTGCCCCTTGGTGTGGTCACTGCAAGGCTTTGGCCCCAACTTGGGAGCAGCTGGCTCTAGCCTTTGAACATTCAGAAACTGTAAAGATTGGCAAGGTAGGTGATGTACTCTTTTCTTAATTTGAAGATGTTTTGTGCATACAGGTGTTTCAATCAACGGTTGTGCTGTTCATTCTATGATTTGGAAATAGCTCTTAAATCCCTTAATAGCCATAGTTCCTATTTTAATTTTATGATGGTTATTTTCTTCTCGCACATTCAGTATTTTACTTCATGTTGGAAGAGCTGGTTGTTTAGTTACCATTAACAGGACTCCCTCATTTTAAGCAAGAACTTGTTAGAAACATTGAATACTCCTGCCTGTTTTTCAGAGATTTGGGAATAAGTCTAAATACTTCTTTAATTTTTACTGTTTATCCCCATTGAGCTTTCTAAAGTTTTCAGGGGGTCTCCCACCCTAAAGACTGATACCTTGTCCTGCTTTACTATTTCCCTTAGGGATGATAACCAGATTCTGTGGTGTATTTACCATGGGAGCTTGATATTTGTACATGGAGTGACTTCTATGCAGAGGTATGGAGGTGGTCTGGCAATTCTAGTTACTGGCTTTATTTGCTGACCCATACCTAAGTTCAGGTTGCTAATGTTGTGAATCTCCCTGTACTAGTCAGTAGTGGAAAGCTGACAGGGCTCGATTTCCATATCCTTAAGCTTTCAGATAGGTTCACTGGTCTGAATGACTGCATGACACTTAGCGGTGCTTTCTGTCCCTCGGAGGGGCAAGAAACCAGCAATCTCATGTCTCTGCTGTCATAGTATTTTCAGCTGTTACTAGGGGTGATGAACTTGACTTTTGCTTGTTTGTTTGGATTTTTTCCCTATGAAATGCTTTGATAATTGCTAATTCAGATATGCCATAGATGCATAGAGCAGATCTGGTTAAACTCCAGAGAAGACATGTATCTACTTTTGAGACCAGGTTGATATAAAATACACTCCCCTCTGAGAATGAAGTATCAAGAAGCGAATGTTGCTTTATACCCTTTGCACCAAATTTGTAAATGCTGATTTACTTCCAAGAACTCAGAATGCCTGATAAAATCATTGCTTAGCTTAACTATCTTCTTGAAGTTACCATTCTGTTATCCAGAGAAATATAAACCAAACATTTTCAGAAATTGTTGTATTCAGCTGTCTGTTGTGTTCACAGTGGTCCCTGTTACTGATACTTGCTCTCTAATAAAGCCACAAAGGTTTGTCTTGAAGCCTACTCAATTTAGTTTAACTGTATACATTATGAAACTATTTGAAATGTGTTGGCTAAGATTGTGGGTCTGTAATTAAAAAGGAAATACAGCTGTTTCTAAGAAGGCTCAACCATGACCTTTGTGTAATCTAGGGAAATACTGTCTTAGCAGCAATGCTATCTGCTGCCATGGTTGTGTTTAATGTTTAGAACTGATCTTCAGTGATCCCGGTCAGAGTATTTCTAATGTAAAATTCAAAATCTGAGTGTAGAGTAAAGACTTAAGTGCCTAAGTTATCTGTTTGCTTTGCGTCAGAAAAGATTATGAGCAGGTAACTTTATGGACTGGTTTATGACAAATTAGAATTGAATGGTGCTATGCACTTGGAATTTCCTTTGGAGTCCAGTTAACTTGCTAGCTGTTGGCATGTCTTAGGATTTTAAAGAGTAGTCTTACTTTTAGGTGAAGATTTGTTGGCTTATCCATTTTTTAAAAGCTCTTGCATGTTAGTATTCCAAGTTTACAGAAAACTTACTTTCCCATTGTTCTTTGCTACTACTACTTCTCCTTTTTATCCCTCTCTCCCTCCGTTGTCCCTCTTGAAGCAAAAACACACATAGCCTCCCAATGACACGACCAAAACGCTATTTGGAAGGCAGAAATAACTGTTCTCAAGAAAATACTTGGCACTGCCTTTTGCCAAGCTATGTATTGACTGTTGGTGTATTTTTCTGGGATTTTTGAATGTAAGGGAGGCTATGATGCTTGTTGTGTGTTTATTTTACGCACTGAATGGTTTATAATTTTCTTTCAAAATGTAGGTCGACTGTACCCAGCATTATGAGGTCTGCTCTGAAAATCAAGTTCGTGGCTATCCTACGCTCCTCTGGTTTAGGAATGGTGAAAAGGTGAGTCTGCAGGCTCAGCAAAAGAGCAGACTGTTTTGTCCTGAATAATACATGGGCTACGCTTGGATCCTGGGAAGAAAGATCAAGTGGTCGTATATGAAAGTCCTCTTGTGACACAAAAGATGATGCAGGTTCAAACCGGTTCTAGAAGAGATAGACTGGATCCACAGCTAAAAGTTAGAATGTTTTGCTGTGTTCTCTGCAAACAACTGAACGGTGTTTGTAAATCTGAAAGCAGTACCTTGAAGTGTGCTACTATGAGAGAGAATTCTCTCTTTGTCTTAACACTCTACCTCCTGTAGAACACTAAATGAAATAGGAATAATAAAAATATATGCAATTTTCACAATATGTATCAAAGGGTAGCATTTTCTGACATTTGGGGAAAGTAAAATATTTATATACCGCATATTTAAATGCTGCATATGTGAACAGCAGCAAACATGCTATGAATTGTAGTGTTGCTTACCATGTGCAACTGAGAGAGAGCTCGAATTGGACAAAATGGCACATCCAAGGTTACAAGCATTTTCAGTTAGTAAGAATTTGGTCTCTTCGTGGATTTGGTTTGAAGAACAGGAAATGTTCTGCTGTTGCTCCAGAATGATTTTCCAACTGCTTTATTTTTATTTTTAACATAGCTACAAAGGGCAAGATAACTTGCCAGAACTGTAATGCTCAGTGTTGAAAAGTTAGCTGTGTTTTTTCTCAAAAGGCAGACCTTTTTTTTTTTTTTTTTTTGATCCTTCATAATTATTGAAGTTAAAATTGCAGTGAATAAAGGGTGCAGTGAAAGAGCTTGGATCACTGTTATTATATTTGGTTAAGATGAATCTCAGCCGTTCGTCTGAACAATGTATTTCTCTTGACATTAAACTGGCCTGTTTCCACTAGCACTGTTGGTATTCCCTGGTGACTTTCTGCCATCATCATCACATGTTTGTTTGTGGGCAGATACGATATATTTAAAAGTAAAAAAAAAACACAAGAACAGCAGCTTTCCAATAATGAAACACAGAGATTCCTGGAAGTCCTTCTAGCCACTATTGTACTGTTCAGTAACATGGGGGAAGAGGATGGTGGTTCAGCCATCCAGCATTGTTGTCCATAATGCCGTCACCCATTCTGTCATAACTGACTGGCATCACAACACCCATGTTGGTTAGAGGTAGCAGAAACCCCGTGAGGAATGAATGTGGATTGACCCTGTCCTGCTATAATGGATACAAAAAGAAAGGTAGCACAGTGGGTAGGGCATTGCAGTAGTGGCAGCAGTGCCAGTGGGTCACCACTGCTGGTGCAGATTTTAATGAGCGCGGCACGCAGGCTCTGTTCATCCCTGGTGAAAATGCAGAGCCAATAGTAGTTGTTTTGAAGCTGTATCAAATGGTATTTGCTGTATCAAATGGTATTATTGTGCTCTTCATAGCTGTTGTCATTTCCACGGAAATAAATAGGAGGCATTGCTTTTGGAGTGACCTATGTCTGCACTAGGTTAACTACTCATGCACACTCACACAAGCTATTTGATAATTGTAGGGTGACCAGTACAAAGGGAAGAGGGACTTTGATTCCTTGAAGGAATATGTGGATTCCCAACTACAGAACTCTGGGAAAGAACCACCAGCAAGTAAACCCACAGAGGCCCCACAGCCGCCTGCAGAACCCACCCAAGCTGAGGTAGGTGCTCCTGCACTCTGCAACTGTATTAACAGAGTTTCAACAGCCTGTCCAAGTTTTCCATGTGTTTCTCTCTCTGTTAGACCCACAATTTCTAGATGTAAGCTGGGCCAAGTATTTTCTTAATTTTCTTTTCAGCAATTAGCGAGGGGAATCCGACCATAAATCTTACCAACACTTTTACTAACCTGATGAATTAGGGAATGTAATGAATAACTACCTCCTTTTATTTTAATGGTCGCAATAAGTGATTTAGACAGTGTGGTAAGTGTGGTCTTGTTTGGTGTGCTGAACTGCTGGCTCCGTATGTGTGTGTTGCTCGGGAGGTGAATGTCACTTGCAAGGTTCTCACTTGAACCTTAGGAGATGGCATGCGGTGCTGAGCCACTGAAAAAAAGCCCAATTCCCATTCTTACAGACTATCTGCAGAAATAACAAACAAGCAGAGACGACAAAGATTGATTTAAATGTGTTAGGGCAGTGTGCGCTGTGGCAATGAAACTCCTTGGGTTTTGAGGCTTATTTTAATCCTGGTTGTAGCAGCTGTAGGGGTTATGAATATTGCCAAGGACTGTCAGGAATAACTTCATCATCTTTGCATATCTGTGCTTCACGTCATGTAATTTTCTGTCTTTTTTCATCACTTCTGCATTTCATCTGCCATTTTTTCTTGCAGCTGAACATAAAATTGGTATGGTAGAATAATTAGGGACAAATTTTAAGCGTTCCACATCATCAAACGTGGAAAACACAGTTCTGCCCAAAAAGTAAGGGATGGTGATTTATGCTCCTTTGTGATGTAGATTGTACTTAATTAAAAATGTTTGTATTATTAATGTAAATACAGCTTATATGCAGCTTCTCACAAGAGAATATTACCCTTCCTATTTGACTTCTTCCAGTTGGGTTGCTCATCTTGCATAAGGTGGCTTCCAAATAGTAATGTTAAGAGATGCAATTTTCATCTTCTTCAACGTTTTTTTTTTTTAATTGACCTCATACTTGGAAGACATTAACAAGCAGGTATTAGTACAATGCAGAAAGTAATTGGTCTTCACTCTATTTTTAGAGAAATTATAACATAAACTACATGTGATGCAAATTCCCACTTACACCTTGACTGCACCACTGCACAATGCAAAAGAGAAAAGACAGTGGGGAGACAGGGTTTTTTTGCTAAGTAATAGTAGATACAGTGTAGAACTAAACTTTTTCTTTGCAGCTTTACATCTCAACTCAGTATTGCCACCATTTCTTGGTTGTTCATCTTCAGACACCTTGGTTCTGGTTTTCTTCTCATGAGTCTACAGTATTCTAGCCCGTGTAGCCAGGAAGCACTGACTGTGATTAGCAGCCACGGCTGGTACCATAGGCAGCAAAATGAGTTCTGACTCCAAATCTGTGTGCCAATGTTGTGTTCCAGCCATGTGTGGGTTCTTTTCTTATATGGGCATACTACGTGTCAGTCCTTTCACAAAAGTTGAACTTCTATATCTGTGAGACTTCAGTGCTGCCACACTTCACCCAAAATACTCAAAATGATCCAGATGTGTTAAGGCAGAGTGACCAACAGATGCTGTCATTGTGTGCATTCAAGTCTCTTTTTGGCTTCTCTTCATAAAACTTTCACTGCAGAATTGATAATCCTGGCAGCTGCGCTCTTGTATTTGTTTTGCTTTCATTTGAATTTGAAACCTTTATAGGCATGAGATTCACTCATTTATTTATTTTGAATCCCTCCCATCTGTAAAGGTGTCACACAAAAATCCAGTTAGTTATGGTTCTGTGCTCTCATACATTGTGTGAGGCTGTCTTTAAGCAGTGTGCAGTCCTCCCTTCTCTCCTGTGCCACTGCTCCTGATGTTATCAGGAGGAAAAATTCTCCATGGCATCCATGTGAGTGTGGTGTGGTGATGTTCTCCTGGCAGGCAGATATGTGTTTCTGGTAACAGCTTTCTCTGTGTCTGCAATATGGGGATATATAGCAGAGGGAGATCAGCTGTCAAGACATCACTAGTATGCCATAAATTCCTCATGGAACAAGCTCTCCATCGGCCATCGCAGGCTGTAAGCCAACTGCTCTCAGCATTGTTCTTAAAATGCTTACATGACATATTGAAATGAAGGTGATTTTTTTCCATTACCTCTAAGTTTGCCTATCGGTAAAGTCCCCTGAAAATGGGGATGTTTTATTTCTTCAGATACAGATCTTTCTAAGGACGGAAAGCAGCTAAGGGGTAAATGTGAGGTATATTGCTTTTAATCTCGTTCATACCATCAATAATGCTGTTTTTCCCAGTTTGAGTTTCCCTCTCAGGTAGCTAAATGCTCATTTGGCCAGTGTTAAACACACAAAAATGATTTTACTTTCCTTTCTTTTCTTTTTTAGCAGGCTGCTGTGCTGTCCCTCTCTGAAAAAGACTTTGATGAAACCATTGCTAGGGGAATCACCTTTATTAAATTCTATGCTCCATGGTAAGAAGTTTGTATCTGCTTTTCAGAGTTATTGTTGTAATTTGGGCGGTAGTTGTTGTAGGCCTTTGAGTTCTTTGTAGTACTGCATTTGTTGTCTGGATCTAAAGTGCAAATTAACTGAAAAAATGAGTGCGTTGGCAAGGGTTGCAGCAAAAAATTTGGTCTCTTTTAGCTTTCCTGGGATTCCTCTCTGTGGAAAGGCTGACAGAGAGGCTTTACTGTGTTAACCTCCAGCTAATGTCAGGTGACAAGGAGAGCGAAGCTTTCTTCACAGGCTTAGCCTGCTCCTATGCCTTGATTAGGGTAAGCTGAAGGAAGGCTAACAGCAGTGCTGCTTGAGAAAGGAGAACGTGCCGGCCATTGGGGTCTCTGTGCCACAACCAGCCTCTCTGGGAAGCATTACTTGAGCACCTGAAAATTGGTACAGACTGTAGGGCTTGGGATAATGGGCTGTCACTCTTCAAACTGATTAAAAAAACTGATTGGCACAAGTGACAACTTTAACACTTTATTAAATGTTCCGTGTAAAATATTCTTACAGCAACCTGTGGTAAAAATGATTGATGCAGATCGTGTAGGTGCACGCTGAGTTGAAAGCATTGGGGGAAAAAAAGTAATGATATCCTTCCTATCTGGCCTCTGCTATTTCTGGCATATCCATCAGAGCCTGGCATTCAAGCTGGGATAAGACCCTATCTGTATTACAAAAGCACAGAATATTTTCCTTTCTGAGACTAAAAGAATTATTTAAGTTTCTGGTTTTTGGACTTTGCCCTATATATGTCTGATGGAATTTCAGGAAATTTGTTTGCTATCTTTCTCATCCATTTCCTGGATGAAGAAGAAACCTAGTGTGGGAGGACATAAGGAAATTAAGTTGAATTTCACTGTGTGAAAGATAATGCATCTCTGATTTCAGACCTGCCATCCCATGAGGGATATAGAAAGATCTTTTATTTGTGGCGGTAGATCATAACTATTGCAAAGCAACACAGGCAAATGCAGCCTACTTTAAGATGTACTCAGGAGTATCAAAATATTGCCTCTTAGCTTTGCCAGTAGGTGTGACTGTGTTTCTGATTGTAAGAAAGAAGTACTAGGGAAAGTTTCATTTCTGTATAGTGTAAATGATGCAGTCTTTTCCAGTGTTGTCACCCCTTTTACAGCAGTATGATTTGCTGCCTGTTTTATGTCCAGATCTGCTTTTGGATGTGGGAACATGTCTGACACATTCAGAAAGAAGAAGAAGAAACAGCCCCCACTCCACACACCTTCATGTTAACTCTGTTTACTGTTCTCTCTTCACTTCCTTTATCCTTTCTGTGCACTGTGGGAGACTCAGATTGACTCTGTGCCCGTTCTACTGTGCCACCAGCAGAACTCGTTAAATTCAGTATTCAGTTGACACCTGTGCACAAAGCAGAAAGATCCTAGTTGGAACCCAGAGCTTGTTGGCAGACGTAGGAATTGGCCATCTGAGAATCTTCTGGAAAAAGCAGAGATAACTGAAAACAACTCAGAATTTGTATTTACTTTTTCTTAACAGCACGGTTATTTTAACCAACTTGTCGTGATAATCTGATGGGGTGTTGCTGGAAAGAATCGTGTTCTTAGTATGCTCTCCCTGGCTGTACAGTTTAAAAAGCCACCATTTAGGAAAATACTGCTTATATTTATGTAGCCGATACGTAGTTTTAGCTCTCAAAATCATGCTTATGTATACAGTTACAGTGCACTGCCTATAAACGACATTTTTCTCTTCCAAGTGAATTAACTTAGGCTGGGCACAGCAAATACTATTATATTGCTTACTAGTTCTGTCCTTCAGTTAGTTTTGGATAAATATTCATGCTAACTTGCATAATAAGCATAAAAATCATCCTGTTTCTGGTAGGTTTTGTGCATGCTCAAAAATGTTTTTATACTGTTGTACACTGACAAGGTGGTTTAAACATATGTAGGCTTGTATTAAGTGAACTTGAGCAGAGACATCTTTCATTGTTTTTGTGAATGCAGTTCTAGCTTCGGGGCAATTAAAGGACTGTTCTAATTACCCAATTAAGGTGCAGCTGGTTAGAAAAGAATGACCACAACCTTAAAGTCTAAAGCACTTTGGGAGTTCTTCTCGAAGGCAATAAGAAGTTCAAGTTATTAGCTTGGCCAAGCCCCGTTCAAACTATCAACAACGTTAATACTTCACTATAATTCCTGCCATGTTACAGCATCATTTTCTCTTTTGATACTAGTCCTTCAGTGTGTACTCTGTGGACTGCATTCTCGTGTTACTACGGAGGGAATATATTCCCTTATTCCAGAACATAAGGGGAATCAAGTAGAAATAGGCTTTTTGGTATTGTTGATGATATTACTGGAATTACTCTATATGTAATGCAAATCAGAATAGGGTCCGATATTCCTTCTGCTAAATGAAGCTTATTAACTACCACACCACTCCATTGTGGCTGTACCTGAAAGCACAGTGATAGTAGTTAAACTTCAAAGTTCTTCCCAGAAAGTCTATGCACTCTAAATGGAAAAGTGCATTCAACTACCAGCGTGTCTCTCAAACAGAGAATCTGTGCTGAGAAATGCGTCTATTAAAATTGAATTTCCAGCACTAGGAGATGCTGCTTTACTCGAGGAGGCAATTAGGAACTGGAGGAAATTCAGTAGGGAAATTAAAATCTCATTTAGGTAATTAAACTCAGGCCATTTAGACTAAACGTAAATGGCATATGCTACCTGATGAACTATTATTAATTAATTCATTGTTTGAAAAACTTAATTAGTAGTGCAAACCTCCTATATCTTATTCAAAACATGTTCATATCTATGTGATGGTGTTTTTCATTTAAAAATTCTCGGTGCTCATCTTTATTTGGTTTTGTTTTCTTCTGTGAAGTGCTGACAATCACAATACCATTCCAGAAGAAGAGAATGAAACTACCTCAGCGCTGTACTTAGAGGATATCGTTCACTTTTGTTTCCTTAGCTCATTTAACTGACATGAAGTGCAAGGGAGTCGGAGGCCTAAATCATTAGGGGATAGGAAAGGCAGCTTGTTAAACTTACAGATACTGCAGTAAGGCAGAGATAAACGGGAAGGTGTATCTGCTAAACAGATCTCTCTCTTTGTTTCTAGGTGTGGTCACTGTAAGAACTTGGCTCCGACTTGGGAGAGCCTTGCCAAAGAGCAATTTCCAGGTTTGACTGATGTCAAAATAGCAGAAGTAGACTGCACCGTGGAACGTAACGTCTGCAGCAGATTTTCTGTAAGTGTGAAAGAGCTGCGATGAATTGAATAGTATTGTGTACCAAAGCTAGAAGCTCCAGCATGCAGCCCAGCTGACTGCTGTGTTGGGGGTGCTTGGTATTGGCACAATTGTGTTCTCCGTTAGCAAAAGCAAACAAAAACGTAGCCCAGAAATGCATCCGATTGCACGGTTTCTTTCATTGATAGTTTGCTCAGTCTTGGTCATTCTCACTGCTGGATAAAGGTGAAGGAGTCCCTACTTTAAGAACCAGCAGCCCTCTGAAAGCACCAATCCTGTGGTATAGCCCCTGAAATGTTCTCTTCCTAGAAAATAAAGGTTGGCTTGTGGATCTGGTGGCCACACAATGGAAGATAAAGCTGGCATTCCAGTTGCTGATGGAAGAGCCTGGAGTAGTACCATGTGTTTTCCCACGTAACAATTTTTAGAAATTGCAGGTTGGCAGTGAAAGTTCTGGTGCTTTTGTATTGTGGTTTTTTTTTTTTGTTTTTTTTTTAATTCAATTGGCTTATATTTGTTTAGAGTGGTTTGGTAGCTTTTCAGAATCAGATAAATACCAGTGAGTCTGGAAATCAGTAACAAGTTTGACTGTTGTGTGTGTGTGTCTTTCGAAGGTACGCGGATACCCTACGCTTCTGCTTTTCCGAGGTGGAAAGAAAGTCAGTGAACACAACGGAACGAGAGATCTGGAATCACTGCATAGCTTTGTTTTGCGTCAGGCAAGGGATGAATTGTAATAAAAGTCTCAATGCTCCGTCCCCGGCTGTCTCTGTACAGTAGTTGAGGGATTTAAGTCATTGCTAATTTTCAAATAGTATGTTGGGGGGGTGGGGTGGGAATTGGGATTTTTTTGTTCTTTTGTTTGTTTTTAGGAAATGGAATGTACTGAACATTGGTATCTTCCCTCTGTGTGCGTTGAAGACAAGATACCCTACTTGGGAAGGAAAACTAACAAGTAGTTACTGTGCAAACAGAGGATATTTTCAGTATTAGTAGTATTGCTGCATTTCTGCATTCCCGCAGTGAAGTGTAAATGGTTTCCATTCAGACTAAAATACGTTAAGAAAACCAAATTAAGGGCACCAGCAGAATATTTTTGTCTTCAGGTTAGATTTGGTTAAAAAAAAGTAATCCTTACAAACTGCACACTATTGCTAGAAAGCTAAAAGCTGCAGCTGTATTAAATAACTACTGCCTCTACAATGGTACTTCCAACCTGCTTGTCTTAATATGGCTGCTGCTTAAGAAACAGAAAGTCACAGGAGGCTGAAAACACACATTTGGAAGATACCAGGCCACCATGAGCTGGTTGTTTCCTGTTAATCCTCTCAGCGTGGGAGGTCTAGCCATAATGAAAGCAATGGTACTGTAACATGTGCCTGAACATTACTGTTGCCATAGTGTATATGTCAGGTGGATGTTTTTTGTTGTAGACTGCTTCTTTTTAGCTCCAGAGGAGTAACTATGCTCTACTTATATAGAGTCAAAGTGAACTGGCTCTATTATAGCTACTTCGTTAATATTAAACGATCAGTTAGACCTCAGAGCTGATTACATGCATTTCCTACCTTGACCTGAATCCAGACTTTGTGTTGACCTGCTCCTTAGTCAGAGCACTTGGAGAACAAGTAGTACAATGTAAGTAATTTTTCCACTTCGCTGTTCGACAGTAGTCTAAAATAGTTCCCCACTCTTCCTGAGCCTTAACCTTTTTTGCAGGTGTGAGAAAGTAAGTAAGTGTTGCTAAGTTTGAATGTTAGGCCCATGCACTCCGTGTTGCCTTGGATTATGATACGGATCTATTCTTTGGTACATAAGATGCTCCATGTTTGACAGTTGAAAGCCAAAGAATGTACACTGCAGGTACTGTCACGGTACAATGACAGCAGCAAACCAAGGACTGAATTCTGCCATCCCGTGTGTGCACAGAAACTCATGGAATGAGTATGACGGACTACAGGCTAATTTGACTTATCTGTCAAAATGCTGATTTTATCCATCATATGGAGTAGGTTTGTTTTCATTGTTAAAAAAAGCAAAACAGTAATGAACTTGGAAATCAGCGGATTGCTCCTGGGGCTTCACTGTCTGTCAAGAACCTTTTGGTTCTGTTCAATCTAAAAATGTGCAAGGGTGAAAAATCCACAATGGGAGCTAAGCGTTGTACTGGCAGATGTGTTAGATCAATGTACATACTTCTGCCTTAAAGGAAGCCTTTATTATCATGTTTTTAACAACTTTCTAGTGAAGCACAATCTCATGAGTTTCTTGTATAAAATCGAAGTGATACAATTGTTTACACTGAGATTTTTCTAAATAAAAACTTTTTTAAAAAGCAGTCTTTCTATAAATGATACAGCACAATGAATATACAGTGAAAAGTGCAATAAATTATAGCTTGTATTTACAAGAAGCCTTTTAAATGCAAGAATCAGAGGTAAGTGCATTTAATACAAGTTTAATATTGATCGAAACAATTTGCTGTTAGCTTCTGCTAGACAAACCGTGGCTACTGTGTGAACGTATCCTTTATACCAGTTTGTTAGTTGCGTGAGTTGAAGGGGAAAGGCTGGCCAAATATTTGAATAAGTAAGTAAGTTGCTGACATTTTGTCTTCCTGTAAATAAATTGTCCAACTAGAGAATGAATGGCCCCTAAACTTTTACGTCTGAGTTACAGCTGGAGAAGTGTCCAGACTTCCTTCCTGGGCAAGTGGTAGTAAGATGAGGCAGCTCCACTCGGGGAGTGGAAGGAAGTCATGTAAGAACAAGTATGTGAAGTTACACTACTCACAGTTAAAACACTGACCAGGAAAAACCAGCCACGGTCCAAGTTCATGGTGGTATTTCTAACACAGGGTGCAGCCAAGCCATCTTATGCTTGCAGCATCAGATTTAAACTGTGCTCAGAGACCAAGGGACCCAAAAGATTGCTTTGGCACAATTTAAGATGCGTACTATCATGACAGGTTTCAGAGGAAACAAACAGGAGAGGTGTAACAGCTGGTCTTTATAAGCAAAAGGCAATTCCTACCCTTAGAAATTTCATATTACTATTGTACACATAGTATATTCTAAGTCTGATGTAGTAACAATGCTTTCTTTAGCGACCCTCTCCCCTCAAAAAAACTCACTGGTTTTGGGTGTTGGATGTCCGTCTGCTTAAACTGTAGCACACATCCAAGCACCTGATAAGGCCAAGCTGCTAGGTGAGATTAAGACCATCCCAGCCAAGTAAGCACATGTGCAGGCATATTGCTGCTTTGCGAGCTCCGGTGCTGCAGAGCTGAGCAGCCACTGCAGCGTAGGGTCGCATTTTAAGAATTCCAGCTCTTTGCTCACGCCACAGCATGTGGGTCCACAAAAGCCCTTTCCTCACACAAGGCACATAAATGGTGTTTTGAAAGGTGAAACGTCAACCTTCTTTTTTTCCCGATGTCAGGTAGTTCATGAAAGTATGGAAGGTAGCATGGAAGTTCATGGTAGAATCACAGAGTCCACATGAAGACTGTTTGTCAGTGACATCCACAGGCTCTTACTACCATATTCCTGTATTTCTTCAAGATTACATTAGAATTATCATCAAAATAAAGAACCGATATGGCATTTAGTTTGGTAGGTGCACAGCATGGTTTGGGAACGTAGTCAGGATTCATAAGATGAACCTGTTGTCGAAAAGAAAACATAATTGATACGATGGTAACTCACTCACTCACAAACTCACCTATGGCTTTAGCACAGGTCTTGCTGGAGACTTACCAGAGTTTGGACGATGGCGTGGTTGGTTGCGTTCATATGTGCGTTGAGTGGAAAGGAACATTCCCCATCACAGTAGTTGGCTGCGTAGCCCTTTGGAGCGATTATCCAGTCCTTTTTAGGAAACAAATGGAACGTGATTTACATTAAAAAAAAAATTGCCAGCTTCTACAGACAACTGCACCCAATTAAGACCAGCTGAACATTTTCCACTGACTTCTTCTTGAGGGGGGAAAATGTGTTTTCACTGAAAGTTTTTTTTTGTAAGCTGTGACTTTTCCATGGACACTGATGTTCGTGTCCAGAGAATGGTGCATTGCTACGCACTTCGCTGCCACAAGTGAAAACAGTCTTATTTCCAAAACTGCTGCTGTGGCACTTTGTGAGGATTGTGGTTTGGACGCCTTCATGCTCCAGTGTTTCCTGCAGGTTAGGTCCTCTGGCTGAACTACCACTAGGGCCACTAGAGGAAGTTTAATCTAACTTCTCTACACGTGGGGAAGAATGGCCTCCTTGAGCTGCAGGTGGCAAGGCTCTCCCAGCAAATAACACAATGCCATGGAAAAAAAAGCGATGTTTCCCCATAGGGACAACACCAAGAAAATTACAGCTCTTCTCCTGCTGCTACAAAGGAGCCAAAAGTACATTAAAACCAAAAAAACGGCCCTTGTGTTAACAGTGCAGAAAGGTGTTTTTAAGAGTCATCATCACCAATTATCAGGAGACACTTCTCTTCCCTTGGCATCAGGTGTCAACGCACATCTGGGTTAGCATGAATTTTGCCACAGCAGTAACTAAGCAGCCAGCAACTGTTGCCACAGCTTTCTAACTAAGCTTGTGGTGTGATTGCTGACACAAGGATTCCTGGGCACACCAAAACCACCCCGTCATTTGACATATTCACCCATAATTTGCTCCTGGTTAAGCAAGCTGCTCTTTGAAAGCAGTCACTCTCCTGATATACAAGCAAGCACTGATTATGTAAATACATTTGTGGTTTAGTGCTGTATAAGGGAAGCACTGCAAAGGGTGTGTGTGGGGGGCAAGGTTTGGCAAGCTCTGCACACAAAAAGGTGCTGAATTAAAACAAGAAGAGGAGGACATTCACTGAAATGTGACATTTAATGCATTAGAGCTGGGGCCCTAAACAGCTTGCATGAGACACCTCCCTAGCCTTGCAGCGTTGCAACTGAAACCAATCTTTGGTCTACCCACTGCAGCCAGTGCTAACCTCTGGGGGCACTGGTGAGGAATTTTAACACAAGGGGAAGGTTAATACTGGGCTGATGACTAGGAAAACTTGATTAAAACTGGTACTTAAACCATTTATTTTTCCTTATCATTAGAGGTATGCAGATACAAGCCGTGACTCCCATGAGTGACAGAGGATGGCTGTATATCTGTATCCCATAAAATATCACGCTTCCTCTGGATTCTGTCAAATGTCACAACTATCAATATTTATTTGCCCTTCCCCGTAGCTGGTTTTAGCAGGGAGGCACAGGGGACATTTTAAAGCATAATGGCAGCCTCGAGTGGAATTACCATGACACTGTTTAGCTAACATTTCATAACAAAACGTCTCGTTTACCCAGTGAGAAACATCACACACCTGCCATCCCAAGTCTTGGAAGCTAACGTAAAGTTCATGCTTTCTGCACGCTGTTTTTAAGTCACTGCTGTTGTAATCTGTTAGGATAAAAAAAGAACAAAACAGGAATTTAGAAAGTTAAAGAGGCAGAGCATCACTGGGGCACACAGCTGGGAAGACGTGCGCACTGCAGAGAAGAGTGCTGACAGACAGCCAAAGCAACGCTGAGATTTTTAAGATACCTATAGAAATGGTGGCACCCAAGTAACAGTGACTGGCTTAGAACTCCTACAACCTCCCTTAAA
>PPHD01014816.1:10000-16467 GCA_002909625.1 Bambusicola thoracicus | reverse complement strand
ACTTTTGTGGATGTTTGCCTCTTCTTAATCAGACATTTTTTAGACTGTTTACAAGTTAAATTTCATTTCTAAGTATTTGTAGATACAGTAAGTTTTGACTGTATTCTAACTGCAGCTTCTGAACACCAAGTTAAGATTCAAGTGGATCCAGTATGTTTGGAAGTAGGTATCTAAATAGGATATGTAACGTTTGATTTGAAAAAGCATTGATAACCTTCAAATGAGTGGAACGGTGAACACTGCAGTGTTCTCTGTTCGCTGTATAGGCAACATGAAGGAAAACTAACAGTCTTAATCCCTACGATAATGAAGAATCATAGAATAATGTGTATTAAATGTTATTCATACTTCTTTGCAGGCTTGACAGCAGCAGCTGCAGCAGCAGCAGCTGCCACCAATGCTGCCATAGCAGAAGCAATGAAAGTGAAAAAAATTAAATTGGAAGCTATGTCCAACTACCATGCAAATAATAACCAGCATGGAGCAGACTCTGAAAATGGAGATCTGAATTCAAGTGTTGGTAAGTCTCACATGCAGCATTATTATTTATCTGTAATGCTCAAAAATTTTATTCAAATGGTGATCCTCCAAGCTTTCCTTCTGGAATTTTTGATTTGGTATAAAGTGTTGCATATTAGTTTTCCTCATTTATTTACTTTTTTTTTTTAAGTTTTGTTTTGTGTATGACCTTTACACCCACTTTCAGTGTTGTTACTATTATGAAAACATTCTTTCCTTTACAGGTTACTTTTGCAGACTTCAGTTAATATTTTCCATGAAGGAAAGTGGTTTGATTGCTTAGAGTTCATTTGTCATAGTACAGGTGGAGTGACAGATGATGGTGTCAAAATGAAATTTAACAATGTCTCCTGCTCAGTGTGCTGGGTATCGACTTTAGGTAATTCAGAACACAAGCTTGAAAGGAAAATATTTCATACTTTCATGTGCCCTGTGACAAAAGGAAAACATACATACACAATAAATTATTGCCATGCTCTGCAGTTCCTATCATATTTTATTTTAATAAACACATTCTTAAAATGTAGTTAACAGGTTTTTCCATTTCTTAAGCAGCCATCAGCAACTCATGTTCTTTTTCAAAAAGAATTGTTTCAGTATACTTTATTCATTTGTTTGGACGATTTGTTTTGCTAAAGCATACTTCAAAGCTAGAGTAACTTTTTGTTGTTGTTGATTAAATCTTTAATCATCTGTGTGTGTCTGCTATAAAATGTTTTGTTATGCCATTTCATTGTATTGGTTCCTTTTATCATGTTGAGACAGTATTAACTCAGCAACAGAAATTCAGTGACAAAGAGGTACGTTCAGGAGACTGCAGGCAAGATTGGTGTACGTTGGAATAAAATGGCTAAAGGAGTTATGGGGTTTTATTTTTTGCTCTTTTGTTAAATTCTGCTTAGTTTTTTTCATTTCACATCTCTTAAGTACAACTGAAATGAGTCTTAATTAGTTATGTACTTGTCTCAACATAAGTAAATATATTCATTAACTGTAATTCTGTACAATTCAGTAGCATTGGTAGGCTGTTATTAAGAAGTAATTTGGCAGTACAAAGAACCAGTTCACCAAGGCATGTTATTTTAAATATCAACAATATGTATGCAGCATGACATGAAGTGATTTTTGTTTTCCTTTAAAGAAAATCTTTTAAAAATGCTTCTGTGGTACAATGATCTTAAATGATTGTGACAGTACTTGGTTACCAACACATGCAGTCAGTATAATATTACTGGGAAAGTTATCCTCTTGGAAAGAAGAGGACAGTGCTGGAAAAAGATCAGGTGGGTGTCTTTAAAATCTGGGAGGGGAGTGGATATGTACAAATAAAATGGAAAGACTAGGTGGACCCTAAGATGCTGAAAGAACAGTAAAATAATGAGGAGTGAAAAGTGTAAATGCAAAATTCAAGGGAAAGAGCATGAAAAGTCTAAGCTAGTTTAGATTTGAATTTCAGTGCAGTATGTGAAATAAAATGCTCACATTTTGAGTTAGAGAACTGTTACTGCACTTGGCAGTACTAGTGATAAACCAGTTGTCCATTTATGGAAATGGGGAAGCTTGCAAATAATCAGCGCATAAACTGCACGAAGTATTTGTGGGATTTGTAGGAGAAATAGCTAAATTCTATCTGAATAAAAATAATTAAGGAATCCATCTTAAAATCATTGTTTGAGACCTGATATAAATAGTTAATCTGCTCTTGCGCATATTGCCTACTTAAAATGTACTCAAGCTATTTTAGTAGGGCAAAGTAAGTGAAGTACATTATTGCCATTGTCAAAATTCCTTTTCAGCCCCTTAACTTACTTGTTAACTTCACTTAATTTCCCTATTTAATAGAATGAAGAATTGAGTTCATTTTGTTCAGAAAAAAAAAAAAAAAAAAAAAAAAATTGGTCTTCTGAGTACATTGAACAACATTCAGTTGTCTCAATTCCATGAGCAGTGCATCTGGAAATGCAGACTGCTTGCTTGTGCATAGAGTTTTGAATTATACTTTTCCTACAGAGATTTTCTCAAGAATTTTTTGTATTTATTTGTTTCCTGGATAGTGGATCCTGTCTAGTGTCCAGGGTCAGTTATGCCTATGGAATCAGAAAAGTGGTGATTGGTATTAATGATGCCAGAATGTTATTAGGTTCATTAAGTCTCTATTTGGCATTTGCATTGCTGAAAATCAGCATATTATATTATCTTGACAAGAACTCCTATTTCCAAAGTGTTGCTTGGTAGTGGGTATACATGTGGGTAGGTTGTTTTTTTTTTTTTCCTTTTTTTTTTTTGGATGTTTATGGTTCTTCAAATAAGTATTATCAAATCCATATATCATTAGCAATTTAAATGATGACTTATTACGAATGAATTTGAAACTTTTCTGAACATTGACAGGAGAAAGGAGCAAAACAGAAGAAAATAATCAGATCTTTGTTTATGTTTTAAATGATGTTATGCACCAGACGAAATTAGAAACAAACAAACAAAAAACATTCTAAAAGCTTAATTTACAATTTAGCCGATACATAACAGGCACTGTGGTATGTTAATGTACATGGATTGAACATATCTCGTTTTGGGGCTTTTGTTCTATCTGTATAAGAGAAAAAATAAAATATGGGCTCTGGAGTCAAATTGCCAGGTTTATCACAGATTTGTTTATTTCTGAATTGTCTTGCTTTTTGGTTTTAATCAGATGCTTAATGTGACTTACAGAAGTCATTTTTGTAAATGAGTGTTGTATAATTACACAGAACACTACACAAATTTATTAACTTGATCCTTTGAAGCAGTGGCCAAAAGGTTAGTGAGTGAAGGGAGTTAAAGGAAACCAATGATACTAACAAGTAATTATTTTATATCTCTCAGTTTTGCATGGTAACCTTGAGCTTGCATCCTCCCACCAGAATTACCATTTCAGAAGGGAAAAGAAAGGATAAAAAAAAAAGGAAATTACGGAGGAATCAGAGTGAGGTATTAACACACTGAGTAAAATATATGGCTGCAACGCCTTTCTCCCCCATCCACAATCAATTGGATTCTTTTAGTTTAATATTTACTTGCTAAGATGAGATGCTAGTCTGCATGGTGATAAACAGTCTGCTACTGGCATCTGAAGGTGACCTGTCAGTTCATATGGACAAATCTCCTGCTTACTGAAATGTACAAAATAAATCATTAAAGCAGGCAGGTGCTCATTCCCAGATTTAAATCACCATAGATTTATGATTTGAATTAATGCTTCATTTGGTCATAGAAATAGATGCTGAGACAAATGATATGCAGTGGTTGGAGCTTCCATACTGTAGCCATCCTAATATTGATTACTGCGATGTCTTTGCAATCTCTTGTTTATATCAAGTACTGTCTTGTGACAGCTTGGCTGATAAGAGCTACATTGCAGATAAGGAGGAAAAATGTCCTGGGTTCTCTTTAGTGGCAATTCTACATACAATAGGCAGGATAGATAAATTAATGCTTTCTTGTTTAAAAAATGAATTCCGTATGGCATCACACAAAATGCATTGTTTCTAAGATTATGCTCTGGTTTTGTTTTTAATTGCAGAGTTAAAAGAAAGAGAGTGACAAGGTCAAACTAAAAATTTCATTTAAGAGGTTCTGCTCTTTGTCATATTAACACCTTACAGTGTTATTAGGATCAGTCACATATTTACCATCTGATACTCCAAAGTTATGGATAGGTAGAGCTCCTCAATTATTTCCTTGCTGCTTAAGTACTTACTGCCCTGCTATCGTACTTCATTAACCTGCAGCCACAAAAGATAGAAGCCTTTAAACGTAAATGTGTTTAAAGCTCTTTCTGTGAGCTAGGTTTTGCATTTTATAACATGGTAGGAAGTGAAGAACAGTCTCTATGCTTCCCAGACATTTTATATAATGAATACCCTGTGCATACCATTTAGGGAATACTCCAAGGATTTGTAAAGCCCTTGTCACTTGCTAAAATCTGACTCATAAAACTCGTAAACAACTATCAACAATAGTAAATTACTTGCTTAGTAGGAAATGAGTTCATATCTATTCAAAATGTGATCTCAAAACAGATGTCCTAAGAAAATGTCATTGTTTAAATTACATTCATACAAAAAAAAATGCTATTATTTCTTTAAGGAAGTGAAGCAATCATGAAGACTTTGGTGTTCTCAGTTTCTAAACACAATTAGGAAATACAAAGCAAGATTTTATACTTGGCTAGCATGTTAATCCATAAACAACCACCAAATGTGCTGAAAATTAAGAGGTTTTCTTGACATGCTAGGTTTCCTGTTCACCCGCCTTGCCTTGTAATATTTAAAATTATGAGATGTGTCTAAGATTTCCTGTGATGTGTTGGTCAAAAGTAATGATGGTTGCTTTTTTTTTTTTTTTTTTTTTTTTTTAATCCAGAAACAGAGATAAAATGATTTAGGTTAAATTATTTTTCTCCAGTGACCTTGCCCAATAATAGAACAGTACAACATGCAGTCATTTCCTTTTTCCAAACACACATGTCTATTTTGAAGGAAAGAATTACTTTTATGGATTCAGGAAAAAGTCTTGGAGACCTTGAAAAAGCAAATAAAAGGAAACAGAGAATGCAGGCCACTGAGCACAGCTCTGCAGTTGCACATCTGATTCTCTGCCTTGGCAATGTTAATGAACCTCAAATCCTCCCTATAATTAGATGAGGGAATTGCTTATATTTTCAAACAGATGATGCTGCTATAATGAAACGATTGACAGGGAACTTAAGAGTGTCTACAGTAGTCATTTGGTTTCCACTTTTTTTCCTTTCCCTTTTCCTTTTTTTTTTTTTTTTTTTTTTTTTTTTTTTTCAAGTGTAAAAAGAAGATTGGCTGTAGATACAGGTCCTGGGAGAGGTAGTAATTTACACAGAATGCTATGACAGGTGTCTTTGTATAGCACAGAAATAAAATGGAAGAGAGAGGAATGATGGGCAGGTACAGCAATTTTTGGGGAGGGGGTGTCCTGTGCTTATTCTGCCTGGGTTCTTTAAAAGGGGCCGAGACTCAAGAGATGGATCCGGATTGAGTGCACAGCTGTAACTGCTGATGAGCTAATTGCTCCTTATCTCTCAGTCCCATTCATCTTCATTTTTTACCAATTACTGAGAATTATCTGTGTTCTCAGTTGGATATGAGAGTTAATCCTTTTTGGTTAAGCTGGCAGTACTGTGAGCAGATTCCAAATCATAGGGTGAAAAAGCCAGAGCAAGCTTGCTCTAAAACTCTCTCCAGTTCAATGACAGTATCACTCATACGTAAGAATTTTTCTTTTATTTAACAGAACGCTAATTTTACTTTTTTTCTACTTTAATACATTTATTAATGTATGATTTTCTCTTAATGTGAGCTGAATGTGTGTTCATATCCACTAGGTGGATGAATGTGCCATTTTTTCTAAAACTACTCTATTACAAAAGTAAAAATACGATAAACAGCAAGTTCAGGCTGAAAGTATTTTTGCAGTATTTCAGTGCTCAGTGTATGATATGATTCTTTAGGAGACAAGACTGTACTTGTAATTTTGACAACGTAGAACAGAAGACAAATGCTTCTCAGTGACAGGTATCTACTTTTGTAAACTTTGAGATCTGTGCATGAAAAGTGTTGTCTAGATGATAAGAAAGGCATAATTATTCAGCCTTAAGGACAAATGTGGTACACTGAACACATAGCATTTCAAGTTAAAGGAATGTTTTCATAAAGCTGTGTTTTGTGAATGTACAGAACAGCAGAATCAGATTACTTAGGTGTAGCCAGGTCACTAAACTTTAAGAATTTTGCTTGTCTTCTTGATAGCATAGGGAAAAATATTGAATTTCACGGCTAAATGTAATGCTAATCTGGCAGTGGAGTTCATAGTTTTGCAGGATCTGCTTCCCTAGCCTTTAATTGTGATTGTTAAATTTGCTAAACAAGGCAACGGAT
>PPHD01014816.1:0-5000 GCA_002909625.1 Bambusicola thoracicus | reverse complement strand
TGCTGATCCTCAGTATTTTATAGTAACATTTTTAGCTCAATGCATAAACAATGCTGATTAAGTTATCTTGACAGAAATATTTTGATGACAGCAAACAAACTTACCAGTAAGCATTTGACAGCATTATTTATTAATATGATAAATGAATTGTGAGATGTGTGATTGTGTGATGATGCATTCATTTAGTTGTTCCTTTTTTTCTTTTGCTAATCTCTGTCATGTTGGATTTATAAATGGAACTGAGTGACCTTTGAAACTGTGATGGAAATGAAGAGATAAACACAACTTGAAAGGACAAACCAATTAATATAAATGTGTTACACATAAAGAACTGATTTCAATCAATTGTTATCTATGTAAAACTTTGGGCACTTAGCTGAATGAAATAGAGAAAACAGATTATGTGGCATGGGGACAAAATATACTTTTAACTCATCTGTATGTAGTAAGGATATCATCCAAAGTGTGTGTAACACAACATGAAGGCCTAGGTATATTCTTTTCTGTGCTACCCTGGTAAGATCCTGTGCTTAAAGATAATCTTTTTCTAATATTCAGAAAGCTCTACTGATGATGTTCTTTATTTCATTTTTATATTACTTCTGTATTTTGATGAATAATAGTAGCTTCAATTTCATGTTTACTCTTTTCAGCATTTATAATTGAACTCCTGAAATGCTCATACACTCACAGTTTTGAAATATCCCAATCCAGGAATTTCTAAATAGAGTATTCATTTCTTCTACAATTGCCCTGTAATGATGAGAACATTTATCACCCTGAAATCAATACAGATGTCTTGGGCATCGTTGTTTAAGAAAATTACAGCATCTCTCCCAGCTTTATTTATTTATTTATTTCTGAAGAATGAACCTTTTGTTATATGCATTTTGAACTGCCTGCACATATTGTTCTCTTTACAGGCTTAATTAGAGAATATGATCAATTTAATATAAAGGTTTCAAAATACCGCCACTGATACACAACAAGGAGGGGGGAAAAAAAAAAAGAGAGAAATACAGGCTTGACATTTTAAAACACTTGCATTTGAAAGACTTTCACTACTAATTGATTTTTAAAAGAGTTCTTTGGAAAAGTGAACTCAGAAATGTTTGGAAGTGCCTTGGCAGCATGCCAGAACATTTAGTACAAAGCATAACTAGACAGTTTCAGAGACCTTACTACAGCAGAGTTGATATGTTCTCTGCTTTGCATGATCTAATTTGATATCCCTGCGGTATGTTTATATATATATATATATATATGCTGTGTATTTTCAGTGTTTTCTGGACACTTTTAAGTGATCAGTTAGTGCAAGGCAACAACTTCCCTGCTGTCACAGGCAAGGTTTCAGTGGTAAGATTTTCTTTAGCTATAGAAGCTATAATAATGAATCAGTATTAATTTAATTATTTTAGGTGGCATTTTGGGCATATTTGTCTGCTAATACTATTTTCTATCATTGATTGGCTGGGACAAAGTCTGTCATTTCTGGTTTTGTTTGTTTGTTTTTTGTTGTTGTTGTTTAGTTAACAGTTTATTACTGAGTGAAAGGAGGACAGATTATATCTTATATCTTATATTCTGTAGCTGTTTTATTTAAATTACCTTATAGCTCACCATATACGACAGTGCCTATTCTAAAACATTTTAGAGTTCTTTGTTAGTTGACTGAAGTTGAAATAAATATCCCTTCCCTTTTCTGTTTTTGTGGAGTATGCACTTTGAAAACCTACATAGACAGTTGAAATATTAATGGAAATGACATCCATTTTATTTTGGAAGACCAAATGATAACGGGTAACATTGACCAAAAGCAATTACTTTAAAAGGATACTGCTAAGTATCTGAGAAAAATGATTCCTTTGACTAGTTGTTTGTCAGGCCCTGTGTGGTTTTTATTGATTGCTCTTGAATATATAGCCCCCGTGATTGAAAACGCTGCTGGTAATGTCCTTCTTTTTATTGTGCTGAGAGTATCTTATTGAGAATAATAATAAATTTATACAGAAAACAAATACATATTAGAACTTTAAATTAGCCAAAAGCAGCCTATAGATTACCTATGATCTTAATTTTCTAGCACATCTCCTTCTCTAAAACTAGTATTTAGAATTAGATGAGAAAAAATTGTGCCTTAAAAGTTATTTATCAAGTTGTTTTTTGTTGTTGATTTTTTATTATGTGATTTATTTTTCCCTACTTTGTATCTGATAGCCTATATGGAACACTCTAATTCATTTCTGCTGTGTAAGTGCTACATTTGAAGTGAGTCATAGTTAGGAGTTTAGCTGGTACCATTTCTTATACATGAATTCCATTCAGCTAACTGTTTTTACCCCACAATAGAAGATTTCATCTTAGTGTGAGTGGCTAGTGGCTTAAAATGCCACCAGACTATTCAAAGGGGCACTCAATTAGGATGCTCAAGTGAATGAAGACAGACATGGGATTTAAGCAGCAGGTGTTACTAACTTAACACCGTAAAGCTTCTGAAACACAGAAGATCTCCCTATGCTCCCCAGCTATACCCAACCACCAGAGGATTCAAAACACTCTCAATTTGTTGTAGGATTCAGTACTTTTCAAGGTCTTTGAATCTCCCTCTCCCTTTCCACATTCTCATAGCAAGGCAAAGGTTACCAAAGGGAGACCTGTGTGCCTTTTACAGATGCAAAAGTTTGCTGGAAAAATTCAGTGTTTCATTTATTGCTGTGAAAAATCCTTAATGCCTCCAGTAATAATTACTCCAGTTCAGTCAATTGTGAGACATTCTTAGGAAAAAAAAGAAAAAACACTAACCTGTAGTCCATAGCTCCCATGCCCATTGCATGTACAAAGTGTGACAGATGTATATAGGAAGCAGATAGATGGAAGATCTAGATAGAAAATGGTATGTCCAAGAGTTTAGATTAGCAATTGTAGAGTCAGGGGAGCAAGGCAAGATGGAAGAGAAATCCATGTCTTTAGCACATAGACTGAAGGTCTAA
This sequence comes from Bambusicola thoracicus, assembly GCA_002909625.1. Classification (NCBI taxonomy): domain Eukaryota; kingdom Metazoa; phylum Chordata; class Aves; order Galliformes; family Phasianidae; genus Bambusicola; species Bambusicola thoracicus. The sequence continues at coordinate 2,010 of PPHD01014816.1, read as the reverse complement.
ACTAGTTTTTCATCCTATGCACAGTGGGCTAAAAGCAGATGATGTTATAGACTACATGTCTGCAAGCTCTGTGAAACTCACCATAATCTCATTGTCTGTCGTGTCCAGGATAGTTATGTTAAGTATGTAGCATATGCAGAGTTGCTGTTGTACAGATTGAGCAACTATGCTTTCATTGGAGTATCACTCACTCATATATCGGATTGGACACCTTGGTATATAAATGAAGTCTTAATGGGAGGACAAGGCATAAAGTTGAAGGCATCAGATCCAGAACTGATATTTAATAATCAGTGACAGTGATGGTGGTAAGATATGTTGACGGAGGAGACCTAAGATAATAGAAGAGGGAAAGATATATTAGGATGGGAAACTGCCTGCTAGCGAAGGATACTTCTGAATATACTTCTCATTTTGTTTTGTGACTGGCAAGCTGTTCTGTCTTACTGCTGCTGTTGCGGCATTCAGATGGAGATGTACAAACAGCAGGCTGAGGCTCTGGTCATCTGTCTTTTGTTTATCTTCATATGGAAAAGCTGATTTGCCAAATTGCCAGATGTGAATGTCTGGGGATGAAGCTAAGCTTCCTTTATTTGTATTTTCTGAATTTCTTTATGGCCAGTACTAAAGTGTGGCCTCACCTAGAACTGAATTTTTGATGTGATATTCTGAATCTATACATTACTGAAGTACTCCTCTACAATGTCACTGCCTACTTCCTGTTTTGCTGCAGTTTGATATCATTTTTACAGTGCTCTGTTTCCCCTCTGTCTCCCCTTATCATCCCTTGTTAATTCCTTTGGAAAAACAGTATTCTTTCCCATTGCAGTAGTGGCAAGGACAGCTGTTGGAGTATCACATGAGTTCAGTTAGAGCAAAGCCTGGTACTCTCACTGCCACAGGATTTTCTACTTTCATTTTTGAACGAAAATTTGTTTTTATAGCTGCATTCACAGCTGCGGTACAGCTGTATTGTCTTCTGGAGCCAGGAACAAGGACAAAAAATGTCAAAGCTGAAGTCCAGTTTAGATAGATAGAATAGTGAATGCAGCACATGCAAGCTTGATGTGCTGAAGAGTGAAGCAAGTGAGACACTAAAAGCTGGAGAGCCCAGATGCAAGCTTTCCTCTGTGCTGGTATAAGGATAGAAGATGATTTGTGTAGCACTGTTTTAGAGGCTGTGATTGCCAAATTATCTGGGGAACACAGAGAAAAATATAATTCAGGATTTACTGTTAAAAATAGCCATCAATTTTTTGTGAGTGATATTCACTGCTATGAGTCATTGCTGAATATGTTTGCACAGGAGTGGGAAAGTGGGGGTGAAGAGTATTTTAGAGACAATAATGAATTAATGTTGCCATGGATTTTGTAACTGCTACCTCAGAATTTAAGAGTTGTCATCATGGAGTTAGTTCGGTTGTGCTGCAGAATATGTAAAGACCCCATCCTGTAGTGACCTGCTGCAGTGTAAGTTGGCTTTAGGGTGTTTGGATTTTAGATAGTAGTGTTAGTAGTAATATTTTCTTTAATAGCTATGGGCAACAGTCAGATTGCATTACTGCTTCTGTCCAGATGAAGGGGAAGTAATGATGAAGTTAAGGAAGGAGCAGATTCATAGAAATGTAAGAAATGGTGTGATGTAATTTATAAGAAAGCGTCTGTAGAAGGGTCACCTTAGACATGAGAGGAATCAACAAACCTTTCAAAAGTCCAGAGCTGAAAATTGTGTTCAGTTAACCAGTGAGGAAACACTGATTGTCCCCAAACCAAAAACCCTTGCCAGTTCATTCATATTTAGGTAAAACTATTCTGTTTCCTATTGAAATGATGAGTAAGGTTTTATTTTCACATGAAACTTAGTGAATGCTCACTTAGATTGTTTTGTTACAACTTGGATAATTATTGTAAAGGATCATTCCTTTTTTATACTAAAACATTATGAAAAAAAAATGGAAATTAGTAAAATATTATCTTTTTAATGGGCAGGAGTGGAAACAGTAATATATA
>PPHD01014815.1:0-16467 GCA_002909625.1 Bambusicola thoracicus | reverse complement strand
CCCCTCTGCTGCCATCTGTCACGCAGCAACAACACGTAATGAAATACTGGAGGGAACATTCAAACTCTACTGCCATACCACCAACATCAGCTTCTGACTTTGCTGGCCAACATAATAAAATAGGAGGCATGACTTTTAAAGCAGCCCTCATGTATGATCTTACTCTTCTACCTATTATGATACCCTCTTATCTATGCTACTTTCTTTCTTATATGTTATCATATAAAAATAGACTTAAAAGCTATGCAGGCAATAGTAAGTTGCACGTGGTCTCTGAAAACTCTTGGCTTGTAAAACAAAGAATTTCTTCCAGCACACACACCTTATTTGCTTCTGAATACACCTACATTCATACACTGTATTACAAAAGCTTGAAGAAAGATCTACCTCCCTTCCCATTGCTTAGTAATGAAGCATGATATATAAGGTTTAATACTGAGTGAATCCTACTTATCAGTTGCTGTATCTCTGCCCAGAATGAGACAGTTCTTTTGGGGAAGAAAGAGTCTAAGTTACTAAAATGAAAGAAGCTGCAGGCCATTCTCACAGCTGTGCTTATTAGCTGAGTGAAAAAGCTTGATTCCAACCATGCCACTGTTCCCCAGTCAACAGCGTATCAAACACTCATAGATGACCTGTTAAGCAAGATTTTGGAAATTGATACTCCAAAACCCAAAAGGAGGTACCATTTTTCAACTGCTGATATGCTGTCACTCTTCTTTTTTGCAGCTAATTCCTCTTCTTTTTTCTTTCTCATTCTTTCAGACTGTTTTTCCTGTCTGCCTTGCTCTCTCAAATATTCTATTTTTTTCTCCTTCCATTTTTCAAATGCCTAAAGAAAGTAACAGATTAATTAGCAATCTTACCCCTTATCTCTGCATTAATACTCTCTTCATTTATTCAGAATTATTTTTTGTATTTCTATACTTTCAAATTTTAGAATATTTCTTTGCTGCATTGCTCAGAAGGGGATCTCACTGTATCTACAATGGGTAAATTATTTTCCCCAGTAAACATTAATTCTTTCCCTATATATTTATTTAGAGTTCATTTTACATTCAGCTGACGGAATTGAAATACAAAAACATGCCTGTTTGTATATAAACGTTATACAGCAAACAAGAAAAAACATAGAACTGCTGAGTTTGGAAGGGATCTTAAGGATTGTCTAGTTCCAGCCCCCAGAATAAAGCTGTTTCTACTCAAGCACCCATCTTGGAAGTTGAAGAGGACACACTGACTCTGAAGTCTCATAGTATGGAAACCACCACCGCAGGGCTGCAGGGACCTTCTGAAGTAGCTGCATATTTTCAACAGAACAGAATCGCACAGAATCTCTATTCAAAGACTAACCATGTTCAGATTTTGGAATTCACTTCATTTCCATCTCTGTCTGGATTAACCAAGTTATCCTCAACAACACCCTAAGCCACATCTGATATATGTACATACTTCACATTACCTTCTGTGCTGCCTCTGCTCTCTCTGCATTCTGTTCTGCTGCTTCCTCTTCCTTAAGTTTCTCAAGCTTCTTTTTTTCATTCAGCTTCTTTGCTTCTCGTGCTTTCATTGCTTTCCAGGTTTTAAAAGATGCATTTGCTTCCTCTCTTTTAACAGCTTCTTTCTAGATCAAAAAATATCATTCTCAATTTAAGTATATTTGAATATAAAGTACAACTATAATTGAAAACACTTGTTTTGAATTAATTCTCACATACAGATTAGATTAATCTAATAAACAAAGAAATGGAAATAGATTAGTAGAAAACACTCCAAATGAAGTATGAACTATACACTTCTATGCTCATTTTTAACTAAACCTACTCAAATTCATATAAACTTATATAAATTACTCCGGCAAAGTGTGTGGAAGAACATGAAATACATATTAAATATGCTAAAGGAAAACCTGTTTAATACTGAAAAACTACATATTGAAAAGGTAGAAAAGTATCCCTTGAGATACTGATCAAACTAATTTTCCAATAGAACATACGTTAAAACTCAACACTAGAACAGATGAGGATCCTGAGGTCTTTGTGAACAAACTTGAAAATTAATCCAAGAATACTTCTAACATAACTGCTGTAAAGCACGTATGTTTGCACATAAAGCGCTAGCTCTTTAGAATGATCATAATAACTAGGACACTTTCTGTTTCAGCTCACGCTATTCTGGAGAAAACCTGTAACCTTATAATAGGATAGTGATGTAATTTGCAGAAAGCGCAGGTCAACACACAAAAAAATGATAGTTTGTCCACTTCACTTAAAAAAAGTGTAAACAAACCTTTTCAGCATCATTCCTCAGCTCTTCAGAGATTTTCTTTTCAGTTCTCTTTAATTCCAGTAAAAAGGCTCTTTTCTTTTCCATCCAGTTCTGTAAGAATCATTGGAAGACATGTTTTGAAGTGTTTTTAAGCTGTAGCTAAATAAGTTCTGTTAAAACAACTGAATATTATTAGAGCAGTACTGATAATAATGACCACCAAAATGACTCCCAATTCTTCCGCTTGCTACTGCAGTAATTACCCCATGTGGAAAAAGTAAGCTGTGGTTCAAGTCACACTGTTCTAAGCACTTTTGGCACATTTTTTTTTTTGTGTTTAAAAAGGTCTAAAAATCTACAATAAATAACTACCAATATGAAAAACCTTATGGATCTTTAAAATCTTCTAAAAACATAAAATGAAATTCTATACAGAATACATTGATTATTGTTGCAGATAGAAAACCAGATGCATTTTTACTTGTAAAGGACTCTTAAACTACTTACTTTTGCTCAAAAAAGTAAAAAATAAAGGAAATCATCCGTCTTAGAATACTCTGACATAACAATAAATTATAAAACACTGCATATCCCTCATTTAGTTTATTAGTTCATAACACTGACTTAAGGAAAGTAAGTGCTGCGGGATCCTCTAACTGGACCTTCATATCCATAGGGTTTTTTTTGTTTGTTTTCTTGTATTTTTTGAGATCTACCTGGAAAACAGCTGCTCGCAAACTATCTGCTTTGTCAAATTCTGTACTGTTCTTCTGCAAGTGTTTATCCTCTAACACTTTTAACGTTCCCAAATAGTGAGGTGGAACAGTTGTAGCTGCTGGAACAGCTTTCACTTTTTCCTTCAACTGTGCAGAAGACAGAAACCTACAAAGACATAGATGTTATTAAAGATCCTTTTATTTATTGTAACTGATAGCAAGTAATGTTCCTTTTTTTTTCCCCACTCGATGCCAGACGTTACTGTGACTGTTTGTAGCTGCACTTGTATGGGGACGGGAAAAGAAGGAAACCTGTTTTCTTTGGACAGCTTATTATTGACAAAACAAGCCATTACTCAACATATTCAGACCAAGAGCATTTACAAGCACCTTATGCTTTCAGCTATTAGAAGAAACAAACAAAAAAGCTTAAAACCTGTAAAGATGCCATGGGCTGGATTCACTGGTAAGGACATTAGCACAAACTCATTATAGACACTGGCAAAAGACTTGGAGTCTAATTTTAGCAAGGATTATAATAACATGCCTCATCTTCTCTCCACAGATGGCCAGAGGTTGTTAGCAATAAAGAAACTGTTGATAGAAGATGAGCGCAAAGTGATACTGTCACAGTACTTACATATGCCCTGTGCCTTGTAGAATGTGATTATATGCATACATATATATATATAGTATAATCCTCTTACTTGAAAGATGAGGATTTTGAGCTCTGTAGAACTGTTTTCATTGTTCCACTTTGTTTCTAAGAAACAAAAAGGAAAGGAAAAATTATAGTCTCTCAGGTAACAGAACTAAATTACGATGACACAGATTTTGAAGGCTAATGTGTTAAATATGTTAATATGCCGAATATATACACGAGAAAGACACTCAAATATAGCACAGGTACAGTGCAGGCTAAAAAAAGTATGTTTTTTTTTTTTGAAAGAAACTAAAACAAACACCTTTTGGAATGTTTGGAACAGTATTTAGTACGTAGAAGTCTATATTTTAGACACATGAAGGAATAAAAACAACCTGGCTGAGCAGTGAGCTTTCCTGCTACAACAACATTAACTGTTATTAATACTTAGCTTTAGCAGTTACACACATCCACATATTTTCTTTCTTACAATAAGGCCTAAAGTGCTTTGTACCTTATTTGTTAATCAAGTCATACAATGGATTCCATTCTCTGCCAACATATCCTATTCATTTCAACTCAGAATAGAGATTTAACATTTTTTATTTCAATAAGGTTATTAAACTCAGACTTGAAAACACGTATTTCACTATCAGTTTTAAACTGATAGTGCAACAACGTTCCTTACCCTTCAAAAAAGTATCCCCTACCTCTTCCTTAAAAATAAACATAATTTATGCAAGCCTTGGGTCCAGAAGTTTTACAAGCAGAGTTTTACACACTAAAGGAACCAACAGTAAATTCATTTACAGAACCTTTCACTGCATTTCTAGGACATTTTCCTGAACAATGGTAAAAATGCACACAAAAAATACCTGGACAGAATCCTTTGAAGTGTTCTTTGCCTTCCTGTGTTCAGACTCACCATCCACTGATAATTCTTGTATTGCAGCAGTTACTACTGGCTCTTGCACAATTGTCTCCTTATATGAACTGTCATCTATTGACTTCTCTAACTTTGTTTTCTCATGTACTGTTGTCATCATTGCTTCTATCACAGCACTGGTTTTGCTACTGTTATCCTCCAGTTTCACGTCACTGATGCTGATATCTTTCTTCTCACCTAACGGAAGTAAAAAGATTAAGTAGACACATTCACTTAGACAACATATGAATAAGAATTCTATAGCACAGAAATAACAATAATGAAAAACTAAAAACATTTGTCCACGAAACATTACTAAATTTGATATTGGGCAATTTATTTTCTGTATATGCCCTCATAAGAACAATATGAATTACTGACAAGAGTACTCAATTACACTGAAACATATGATTGGACTGGCAACATAAAAGCTTTAAGAAATGTTATAGAATGTAAGAGAGTATGAGAATAGCCAAATTTCTCAGCTTTCTCTCCACTCAAACACATTTCTAGTGCAGCAACCAAAAAATAAGAGCCATCTTAATCACATAAGAACTCTTCCGACATCTAGTCATCTACCACTTCCTAAGACACAGTTCTACTACACTTTGAAAACACACTTTCTAAATGCCTGGGACAATACTGGACTTAGACATAACTACAAGAATAAGGCTAGGTCCTACACAGAATCAGAATACAAGGAGACACAAGGGCAAAAGAGTAGAAAGGTAATTAAGAAAACTTCTAATTTTAAGATTCGTATTGGAACCTTAGATGCTACTAAAGCATAAGCAATGACACCCATCTGGTTTTACATACTTAAGTCCTACCTTTTTCAGGTGGTGCTTCTCCACACAGTAATGAATTGGAGTCTCCAGATTTCTCATTGCGGGGAGTAGAGGAAAATGACGGCAAAGTACTTTCTAGACATGGACCCTTAGATCAGAAAGTAGAAAATAAACGAGTAGGCAATTCATAACAATTGAGAACTATTTATCTTGAGTTCAAAATACACTTATAGAATGTTTCTTCAGAACTCTCTAAGTATTGGTACTGTCTTATATTCAGAGAAATCAAACCAACCAACAGATTTCTTAAAGGCTGCAAAATATCACAAAATCTTGTTTCTTATTAAAAAGAAAAAGAATAACATTCCCTTATCTGTCCTCACCAGAAGAATACTACTGGCAAAGATTTTTCCCCACTCCTATTTTTCTTACAGAAAATTCTGATAGCTGAATAAAAGTTACTATGAAAAGCTTCCAACGTAAATTGTAAAAAATAAAATAAACATGTACATTCCCCATCTGCACTCTTACCTCAGGACCAGAGCTTCCGGCAAGCACTGTTTTCTCGGGTGAGGCTAGGGCATTCAGAGTAGCTATGGACAACTGTGTCCAAAACAAAGACAATACATTTCTAGGAGTTATTTTTCTTTCTGACCTATTAAGCTCAACGTCTTCCATGTGACCAACTTTCCCCAATACACTCCTTGGTTGAGCTCATGTTTTATAACACCCACCTAGCAAAGGAATGCTGATATTCTCATATGAAAAAGAGTATTATGGTTTAACTTACTTCTAACTAAATACATGTTATTTTGGACTATTTTGCAAAGTTAGATTCAATTATTTTCAGTTAAATGAACTATTTAAATAACAGTGCACCTATCTTAACACAGGCGGGGCAAATATAAACATAAAGTTACTTGCATTCTTTGAGTAAGCTTAATGGAAGTTGTCAAGCTTCTAATACAATCAATAAATAGACAACCTAGAAACTTCTTTTTCCATCTACTGTTATCCCTGTGCATATGTGGAAACTACATGTAAGAATTCATCTAAGACACTTAAGATTTATTTCCATAAACATAAATTAGAGCATTTATCTCAAACAGCACTGTTACAATAAAACCTTTCTGTAATTTTGCTTAACTCCCTATATCTACTAGAGAAAACTCAAAGAGAAGATTGTGACTTTCCATACAGTGCGTAACAGAAAAACCCTAGGTAGAAACAGACAGCATGAGAAACGCGATGAAAGAGGAGGGCTCTCAGGCACATCCACCTCCCTCAGTGATGCTTCTGTTCCTTAAGCCAGCCACTTAGCAGCAGAACTATAGCAACAACATTGAAGTGTTTCCTTTTCACCTGATGCGAAGTTATTTCTTGGTTTGCACACCCTTAGTTTTGGTTTCTTTTCCTCTCGATGTGCCCCTTTTAATACAACAGCATCAACTGCTTCTTGTAGCTCGTTCTGAAACAGTTTTGCAAATAACTTACGTAGAAGATTCACTGCAAAGTCAGCTGTACCCACTTCCCTACCGCGCCCCGGGCCTCCCGCCGCCGGCTCACCTCTGCCGAGGCACCGTCCCACGACATGGCGGCTGCCTCCCTCCCCTTCCGCTGCGCACTGAGAGCAGACAAAGGAGGAAGGGTGGGCGTGCTGAGCTGCGCTCCGCGGGATGGGTGAGGGTTCGAGGCACGCCCTGCCTGCGGAAGCTGAAGGAGAACACGTTTAGCATGTAAAAGCAATAAAGAAATCGACGCGTTCTTTCTCTGTGGCAGCGTAACAGCAACTGTTGTTGCAAGGCAAAATTCTCTCCATGTTAGGAGCATCTAAGGCGCTCATTTTATTAAACTCCAGCAGGTGGCAGCAAAATATTTTGAGATAAAAAAAATCTGGTTTATCTGTGGTGTGACCACTTGAATTATTTGAGTTTCTTTCGTCTTAACAGTGATGTTTGTGGCACTCTTAGAAAGACATTGCATTCATTTAAAACAGTTTTCCTGCTCTGCACACTCTATATAGAAGGAAGAAGGTTTGTTATTAATTTATTTATAGTATGTTTTTGTCAGAACACATGAGCATCAGGACTACATCCGACTGTTATATCAGGCAAAATCCCACTGACACCCACTGAGATGAGTGGGGTCTATTCCTAACTGAGAGTGTAAGCCTCTGATGTAACTATAAAGGTTTTTAAGGATCCACTTAAATATTCTGACAGCTTACTGGGATCAAAAAGCATAAGATTTTGTGGCCGGAAAGTGATCATTACCTCTGTGCCAATTTTTTCTTCATTAATAACCGCTCAATATATCACAAATATGAAGTTAACAAAAAGATGTACACTAGAATATGAAGATGCTCTTTTCCTCACACATACGGAGGAGCATGGAGAACAACACTTTGAGTAAATCCAGCAATTATATTAATTCAGCTAAAATGAATGTAGAACTATTTAATTATGTTGCCCAAATGTAGGTCAGTCTCTGCCTAGAAACTTACAAATAACCTGTTTAAAACAAACAGCAAATAGATACAGTGACAAGCACCACAATGCGATTCTAATTGGCTAGGATGAATTTTTCAGATAATTAGCTTATATGCATATAAACAACTTTCAGAAGTGGTTTATTTTAGAGGTTGTAAGATTTGATTCAGTTTTTCCTCAGAGGATATGGCACACTGAGTGACATATCTAACATTGTATAACATAAGTCACTGGAAATCAAAAGATATAAAACCTCTCACTGGAGAAAAAAGGGGTTCTGTTTGCTTTAATGTTTTTTCCCAAAGTCAAACGTTTTATTGGAAGGAGATTTAATGACATGACAAAATTCTCAGGTTGATGTGTGCTCCTGTAGAAAGTGATTTTTGGTGGTAGTAGCAAGAGTCTTAGCTCATAAGTGACTATTCCTTTTCCTGATATCAGTGGGATTTAGATATTATTTCAATATTCCTACAAACCTTACAGTAACATTTGGTTAGGAATGTACCTGGCTCTTGGATTTTGTGTACATTCTGATTTAAGAGTGTGACAGTCATCTGTACAAATAACTTCTTCAACTGCACAGCAAGGGGCGTCTTCTACCTATGGTTTACTCTCCCAGAAATTTTTAAGGACAAACACTAAACATTGCCCTTCCCATTTTTCCTCTTGCTTCATATGACATAATCTATTGCAATGTGCCATATTTTGAAAAGCTATGCCTGTCTTGCCAAAATACACCATCCTTTTTCTGATTGTCTGAAAATAAAATTGGAAATACAATCAATCGTATCTTAAACCTGCAGGGCTAGGTCTGCTGGAGAAGATCTGCAAGTCATCCAGATCAGACTCGGCGAGCTAGGTTTGACCTTTGCTGCCTCAGGTGGTGAGAGCAGAGTCATTGTGTTGGGAAAACATTCCGTACAGGCAGAGCTCAGGAAAACCTCTAAAGGTTCATAGGTGAATTGTAAACTGCAACGCATGCTACCTCAGGAACTCTGAGGCCCGGAGCTACCCAAACCAGCTATAAACAGCTCTGGAGTAACTGCAAAAGCAGCCAGTGCAGCAGGGAAATGCACAACAGCACTTCAGCCTTTTGTTCTCCTCACCGTAATTATTTAAAGTCTCTCATCGCCAATCCAACAGGAGAGTATTTGACAACTCACTTTAATTAACTTAACTCCTATTGGCAATTATCTACAAGTATCCCTGAATTATTCCACAGCTACTTCTGCAAGAGTGAAGGACTTGGGTTCCTTATAGAAATACCTTTTTGTACCTTTCAGTCACCTCTGCAAAGACAGACTCAGGTATTTTTCATAACAGATATATATATGTTTTAATTTTAAAATTTTTTAAAAAGAAGTTAGGCTCAGTCTGAAGAGCTAAAGCAGACAAAAGTGAGAAACTTCTGTCTTTTACCCAAACTGTCAATGCTAATGTATTTTTCCCCATCTCTTCTTTTGCATTTGTACAAATCTACTGTTTAATTATGCAGTAGAAATGAAATATTTATCAACTTTATTTTTATGGTAAAACCTTAATTTAGTGTAAAAATATACTTTTCTTTTTCTTAGAATAAACTGTCATTATTCACTGATCTGCACAGCAGCTTGGTCCCCACTACATAGATAAAAGCAATTGCATTCCAGTAGATTACAAAATACTTTGTTTTTAATCACATCTGGGACCAACTGGAAGAAGAGCTGTTGGATTGAAACTTTAGCATAAAATTTGGCTTGGCCTTTTCTTCAGCATTCATTCCCATAGAAAGTTCAATGATATAAAAACAAAATATTTCCTTTTTTCTACTGGAACAGCATTCAGTGGCTTCCCACCTTGTTTCCAAAAGAGAAAAGTTAAGTTTGTAATGTATTGTTAATTCATAGAACATAGTAACATCCATAAAATGTGCTGTAGGCAGAAAATCCACATTGTCATTTGTACAAATCCATCTTCTCACTTTTATATCTTGATCCTGACTTGTAAGTAGCTTAAGAAGATCCAGTCAGGATAAGAAAGTATGCCAGCTTCACTTGGTAGTTTATTGCCCTCAGGAATATTACCTTCAAACTTGAATTTGATAAATTTTATGTGTCTGGAAGACTAGAGCAAAAGAGGAGAGTTTAAAACAAATAAATACAGGTGATACAAAGTTAATATAGATCGTAGTATATAAAGGAAGATGTAGTCTTGACTGGTTAATTTAGGCCTGAGCATTTGACTTAGAAGCAGCAGGTGGAGGTAGATATCAAGGGGAAAAAAAAAGTTATTTTAAGCTTAATTTTTTGGCTTGTCTTTTCTGTGTGTGTATGATAGTACTTGATGTGATTTTAAGGAAATGCAAACGGAACACAGAGAAAAGAAGAAGTGAGACACAGCTGTTTTATTGTTGGGCTTGGTCATGGTAACAGACAGTGAACTTTTCAAACAGACAGAGATCGGATGTGTTAGTGACAGCAGATTACACTTCCTGTTAAGGGGAGTCAGAAAATGTGAATATTTTCATGTCAAGTGGAGTCATTTTGTGTGCAAATGGCTCAAGCTACTGGTATCTGCTGTAAATTCTTCATTTAAAGTCTTGCAGATGTGCTCTGGTTAAATAAACATCTTTGATAGAAAGCTCACAAACTTGTAGTTTCACTAAACATCTCTCACTTGAATCATCTCTACATATTAATGCTGACAGGAAAAACCAACAGCTGTTAAGTGCTGAGGAGCAACTCAGGCCTTTACTGTTATGGCACATTTCACTGCAACAGGAAGAAGACCTGTCATATTATCACCTGCACATTTGAGAATTGTCAGGACTTCAGCTGTTTCCACCATCAGGCACACTAGAGATGCATATACAGGACCTTGGATTAAAGACTTGGACAATGTCCTGCAGCCTTGCAGCCCCAAGGAATAAGAAATCTGGTATCATTAAAATTAATCAGAGATAAGAGATGCAGTAAAAGGCCAAATTAAATTACTTTGTGGTCAGAAGGATTGACTGACTAATTCCCACTGACAGCGATAATGTCTGCTTATGCTTCTTATGTCTAGCATACTCTCTTGTTGCCTTTTAGCTTTCAGTGTTAATATGGTTCACTAGTACAGGAAGATTTAAGGGGAAATAATGCTTCCAGGTCTGACTTTGCAACCATTCCTTGCATACAGCACAAGTAGCTTGAGAAAATATGCTTGTATAATCACTTTAGTTGAGTAAGTGTAGCAAAACTAAGGCCCATCAAGAGCCCATATGACACCGCTTACCCTTTAAATTTGTAATTGATGCAAGGGAACAACTTTTTATTTTTGGAATATCGTGATCTGTCTGTCACTGTACTTATATAAGCCTCACTGGTTTTCAAGTAAGTTATATGCCCTGTCCCTGGAGACTTTCAAGGTGAGGCTGGATAAGGCCGTGGTCAACATGATCTAGCTGTGGTGCCCCTGTTCATTGCAGGCAATTTGGGCTAGTTAGCCCTCAGAGGTCCCTTCCAACTCTAAAGATTCTATGATTCTATGATTAGATCTCCCAGCTACACTGCTACTCTCATTTTAAAGATGTAAGATAAGACCCAGGAGCTACACCAGCAACCCAAAGGCATGTAAAATTCTAAGGTATTGTAATTTTGGAAGGTTTCTAAGACATCTCTTTTTCACTCACTTATGCCCTTGATCAGTGAAGAAAATTCAGACATCATCGGTGATGGCTTGTACCTACCAGAGGCAGAGCTGCACAAGAAGCAGAAGAATCTAAGGTTCTAAAGATGTTTCAGTGCTTGATAGAAGGCTTCAGCACTTGCAAACAGCCTCCTTTTGTGTGGGTTTTTCTTTTTTTAAATTTATTTGTTTGTTTCATATGTTCATTTAGTTTTATTAGTAATAGTTAAGGAGATGTTGAATGGCATTTTTTCTGCATATACTACAGCCATTTGCAGCTTTAAAAGAGAGCTGTTTCAAGGAAGGACACTCATGCAGCCTTCCCCCTCGGTAGGCCAGCCAATGCACACACACTGGTCACATTTGGGACTGCAGGCTGAGCCCTGCGGCGGTAATGCCAGAGACCTGAAAAATATAAGCTCCCAATTTTGTGTAGTTCCTATGGAGACCATGCTACTTTATGATATTTTTCCCACAGATTAAGGATTATATTGACTTCCCCTATATTAATATTGTTGTGTATTTTTATGTCATTTCTACAAGGGTTATGGAAAGAACATTTCATTCAGACATGTTGAAGGAAAGTGTTGATTATCCCTAGCAGTTGGAATCAAATACTCCAAGCTAGTAATCTGGAACATTAAATTAAACTCTGTATTTGCAAAAGAAGCTTAACAGTTCATCTTTTCTTGTTCTCCATGTTTCCTTCCTTCCGTCTGGTGACTTAGTTTATAGCCCCTGTAACTGACTTGAAATTGTGCAGCTGCTAAGATTATTTAGCTTCAGTTTAACATCAGATGTCCTCAGTACAAATCTGCGCTTCAAGTGAGCTTTCTTTCCATTCCCTATTTCTTTTTCAATTTGGTCTGTCCTCAGTTTGGGGGATTATCGAAAGATCAGTTAAGTCTCCCTGCCAGGTCTCTTCCAAGCTGCTCTGCGAGAGCAGAAAGCAGAAATCAGGAAGAGCTGTGCCAGGAGCACAAGGCAGGAGGCTCTGAGAGCCAGGCCTCTCACCACAGCCTGACCGAGCCCAGAGGCCCGGAGAGCACAAGGTAATAGGGCAGAGATAGGCTCCTTCCTTAGTGCAGGGGGGAGCTGGGCCAATGGTGGCAGGTAGGGCACAGCAAAGGGCTGTGGAGGAGATAAGGTAGCTCTTTGTGCTGGAGTATTTCAGACTGTGAACTCCTCAGGAAAGGGGTGATGCTTCCTCTGAGTACAATTTCATGCATGGCTAGATGCAGTTTGGCTGGTGCAGATTGTGTTTTCAAACACATAGGCTGGCCCAGACTGTTTAGTGAAGTGGGAAGGAGAGCTGTTCAGCTCTAGCACTCCAGGCTCTTGCTGACAGCTGTGCTATTTCCCTTTCTGAATTAAATTCGTTCAGTAGTAACACTGCTCATTCTTCCCAGTGGTGCCTTGTGCCATGAAGATCTGCTCAAAATGTCTGAGGTACATGAAAACCTCTCTGGGTACAAATCCAACACACCAAAGCATTACAGACAAAGATTAATACTCTGAAATGCTATTCTAAAACTGAAGGCTGTAGCTGGAAGTCCAATTGCAACATAAGTTTAATCACTATTTTTTATTTCTTTCTTAGTTTCAATAGTTCCACCTTTAAAGTGACAGTGGCTGATGCTGAAGCTATGTTTTCCTGAGGTTAAAACTTACTAAAACAAGTTGCTTTAGGACTACTTGCAACCTGGTAGTAAACCTATCTATACATACTTGCATATTCATATTGTATTATCTAACTGCCCAATTGCCCACCTATCTGCTTTATTGCCAGGCTCTCTGTGTTGAAAGCAGACCCTGAGATATTTCAAGAGAGAAACCAGCATGATTCTTTTCATCTCTTATCCATGAATTATCCATAGGATAGCAACTGCACTTCACACCAATGGTATTTTCTGAAGCTTTATAGCTCTAGGACATTGACAAGCTTTAGATGCAATATTAACAAGGAGCATCAATGAAACAGAAATTATTCACCCAGCTGCTGAGAATCTATTCCTGTTAGTAGAGCTGTTAATTGTGAGAGCCATTTAATGACAAAATACAGCTGGGAACTGCATTTTGGATTGTATCAAAACACTGTTGTTTCCTGTAAAAGAAGAATAAGGGAAAGCAGATCAGGATGAGGTGGTAATCACATGTTGATTTTTTACATGCAGTGTTTCATTGAAAATTTTTATTGCTAATGATGTAAGAGACCTATTTGCACTGCAGTCAAATGCTAAAGGGATTGAACAGTATTTTTCTTAGACAAGATTGTTGCCTCTTTCCCTTTGGGTTCTGTACTGCTGTTTTTTTCAAACAGTTATTTACCTCATAATTCAAGTGAAACATGCTAGCTGTATCTCCAAATCGTCTGGGGAAATGCTGTGCCACTCAGGCAGTGCCAGGAAGAAGCACAGGTCACTTCACACTATCTCTTGAGCAATGGCAGCAGTGACAGATGTAGAAGGCTTACTGCACCCCCAGTAACTATTGCAGAATTAAATGGGATTTTCTCTCATACAATGTACTTACTTTTTGTGTCTCATTTTCACTCCAAAATCACCAACGGATGTTCAGAAAAAAGTGGGGATCTACCAAAAGTATTTTTTTCTCCTGACTTCTATTTTGTGCAGCCAGCCACTGGTAGAAGGCTCTTAGGAAAGTCCTGGGCTACTTCACTTTTTCATCTGGTCTAGTCAGCACCCATCTCATTCAAAAAAAAGGAAAAATCTCTACTAATATTATGTCCATTATACATGCTTAAGCAAACTGTATTCAATGCAGTAAGATCTAGTGGCTTTCTTATATGCTAATGCATGCATGTGTGATATTTCAAGTGTTCAGTGATGGCCTAATTCTACACTGTTGGTTTTAGCAGCAGGACTATAATGATCTGTAAAGGGGCAGAGCTTGAGCAGTGAGAATTTTTCTAATTCTTTTCCACTGTATTAATTTCAGTGGGGATACACTCTTCCAGAATTGAGTCCCAGACTTTTATTTGTGATTTAGTCCAGTGTAATGAGGAGCTTTATTCAGGTCTGGATGTAGCACAGCAAAGCTGCTAAGTCAGCTCAACCAGGTGCTTCAGAATCAAATGGCACAGTTACACAGTTCAGTGCCTTGTCTGCTATCTTTGCTAGCTGTAATCTTGCCTAATACAGGTAAAAAGACCGATGAAATCAGGACTGCACAGACTTCTCTATGTACTGTGCAAATCCTGTTGATAGCTGCATAAATGTTTAGCAGCTGACCTCTGCTATATTGGAAACTAAACTGGATAGAGAGAGCTATCCTGTGTTGCAGTAGAATGCAACACGTAGGAAAAAAATCCAACCCCAGAAAGGTACTCAGGTGTCTGATTTACTTGTAAATCAATGAAATAAAGATCCCGAGTATGAATGTAAGTAGGGCCGGCAGAATGGTTGTTTTCTGTTTTAGTTTTCTTTTGGCTTGGAGCTAAATGTGTTAGTTTGTAATCCTTCAATGTCTTGTGGTAAGAACCAGCCCTCAAGTTTATTATACCACCCTGCTTAGTCCTCAGTGATAACAATCCAAGTAGACAGAAACAAAGATGAAGAACAAAGTAGGAAGAGTTAGGATTGTAGGTGAGATCCAGTTCTTCAAAGTGGGGAGAGGGAAAGTAACTATACTACATTTCTTTTTCAAATTGTGCCCTTCTCTCCCTGTAACAACAGTGCTTGTGACATTATAGATTTCATGTGTTCAAAATGACTGAAGAATGATATTTAAAATCAACCAATTTATTATTTATTGTTACAATAACAGTAAGTAAATACTATCTTCAGTTTAAAACAGGGAAAATGAGTGTTAAGGCAGAGTCCTACATTAAACATTGAAATTTATATTGTGTAGTATAGTATTTGGCCTCAAAAACAGTCTGCATAGAGATTTGGATGTTTTTGGATCTTGGAGTGGTTTCCACTTCTTCATGAAAGTACTACTGTTGGCAAACAGAAAAAAAAAAATAGTTTTACACCATTTTTTTCCTGGTGGATTAACCATGCAAGCTGGTGGCCAGTATGATTGCTTCAACCAGTCCTTCAATTTGAATGTCCAGATCGCTGATCAACCTGGGATATGAAAGTGACTGCTCCATTTCTTGGTTCTTCGGTGTGCAACGGGAATATAGATTTTTTCTGTTCCAGTCACAAAGAAACTTTAGTGTTATCTTCTGGGAAAGTTTAAGTTTGGAAGTCTATATGCATGCTTTTTTCTCTGTCTTTGTTTTTTTCTCTCTCACACATTATCATGTATTTATGTATATATCACAGAATCAGATAATTGTAGGGGTTGGAAGGGACCTCTAGATATCATCATGTTATTTTTATCTGTGACTCTTATGCATGCAGATAACTGAATGCACCTTATCACACATACACAGGATATAATAATATATGTCAGTCTCAATATTTTGAGATCATATATACAGTACAGGAATCATATGTATATATATGTAAGTTTTTCACGGATTCTGTGAAGTGGATTTTATACAGCATCAGGTACTGAATAAATGCTCTCCTTGAAGTTTGCTAAGAGTTTTATCACTGTGGTTGATGTGTGGAGATTAGTTAATGGCAATGAATCTTTGTGAAGCGTACATTTCCTTTTCACAGAATCACAGAATGGCCCAGGTTGGAAGGGACCTCAAGGATCGTGAATCTCCAACTCCCCTACCACAGGCAGGGCCACCAGCTTCCACATTTAATACTAGAATAGGCTGCCCAGGGCTTCATCCAACCTGGCCTGAACACCTCCAGGGATGGGGCATCTGCAACCTCTCTGGGCAGCCTGTTCCAGCACCTTACCACTCTCATAGTAAAGAACTTTCCCCTGACATACAACCTAAATCTTTCCTCCTTAAACTTAAAACCATTTCCCCTTGTCCTGCTGTTATCTACCCTTTCAAAGAGTTGACTCCCTTCCTGTTTATGGGCTTCTTTTAGGTACTGAAAGGCTGCAATTAGGTCAC
>PPHD01014814.1:0-16468 GCA_002909625.1 Bambusicola thoracicus | reverse complement strand
AAAAAAGAAAAAAGAATCCATTTTATAGATGGAACATTTTAATTTCCTGGGCTTTGCAGCTCTAGGGTTGAAAGGGGCTGCAGCATCAACTACACGAGACATTACTTCAGTCAACTCACTACAGCTTGCATTATTCCTTGGCATCTTTTTATATGATCTTATCCTCGTTTTTGCCTCAGACAAAATCTACATTTTTAAAAAAAAAAGTAATGCAGGCAGATATTCTTAGCTGCTGTGAGTCACTGGAGTGCCACAGCTGGTCTTCCTGCTTTGTGGGGAAAGAGAAAGTAGTTGACTAATACACCAGAACAGCACAATCAAATTAGAAGACAGAAATGGGAGTATTTGAGCTGTCTGCTCCTCCCCCTCTCCTCCTCCCCCATTCAGTTCTTTCCTCTCCATCCCCACTCTTTTAAGCTTTTTGTTTCACATCTTCAACCAAGATCCTTTCCTGCTAGACTTGACCAGGCAGGGGAGAAGTGTTACTGACCATCAGTCACGGTAGGGTTTGTTGTAGAAATAGCAGACCTTGCCCTGCAAATAAAGGATTCAGCATCTCCAAAAATGACTAGAAACAGGAAGGTAATAATACAAGAAGTCACCAACAGTACAAAGCTTTCTGCTCCTTGTACCACTAATCTTTAATAATTTGCTACCTTCAAAATTCAGTTTGGTGTCTCATGGTGCTTTGAAAGGCACTGGCATATCTTACTTCTTACTTCCCTGTGGATGTTCTTCTGCTTTTAGAGCTGTAAATTAACATAAGGTTCATATTTTTATTCCTTTCCAGGGATGAAGGAAGCATGAGTGCTGTAGTTTTTCCTCTGTAATACTTTTCACGTAGTAATTGAAGTCCAGGCTGCTCTGTGTTTTATTAGAAGGGTAAAGATGCAATTGAGGCAGCTTTTCTTTCAAAAAGGCCATTTTGTTCAAAGCAAAAAAATTACTGGTTTCAAAGATGACCTCCTCAGAATGGTTTCTCATGGGTGGGATGGAATTTCTTGTGAGATAAGGAACTCCTGAAATAATGCTGATATTTTAGTTTTCTACTTGCTGAGTTTTCAGAATTGAGTGAAAAATGACAACTTGCAATGGCCAAATAAGTGTTGTGAACAATTTTTCAACCAGCCGTATATCTTACTGTATCATCACTTGGTCACAGTGGTTTTTTAGTGCTCTTTTTATATAGCCAACTTCTATATAGCTCTTTGTTTGCTCGGAGTGCCAGTAGGGAGAAGGGGGGAAATCCTAAGAGAAATAACCCACAGGGAAAGGAAGTGAGTTATTTTTTCTTTTCTATTATAGCCAACCACTGATGCTACCAAATAACAAATGTGCATGAATACAATTCTAATAAGTACAGGTATTTAACAACAGAGATCTTACAGTTTGTTAACGTTTTTGGCTGCTTACTGATCAATCCATGCTTAACAACCTGAGCTCCACTGATCTTAGACTTCCCAGTCTAAGGTGACCTTGGATGCGTGTCCTTTGAAGTACATTAATGATGATTTAGTTATAATTCCCTCATTCCCCATTGTCAGAGCTGAGCTGGTATTGCCAACACATGGTAAGGAGCACCACAAAGCACAACTAAAGTTGGCTGAGCTACTGGGCAAAATTCTCACCCAAAGCTTGAGTCTTCAAGCCAGATAAATTGGGGCTACATTTTAATTTTACCTTCAGGGTTTGGCAAGGATTTTAGTGTTGTGAAAGGTAGGCTCTGTGTCTCTGAGTAGTATAGGATGGCTTCTGGGAGGCTCTTTCTATTTGGATACTGCATTGTCGTCCTTCGTGGTGAAATATGCCATATGGATGCACATAATTATCAGCTGCCACAGGATTGGGTGCTTAGAAAATTTAAAAACAGACTAAGACCTTTGTTTTGTTATTTGAGATCAATGAATCCTTCTCTTGTGCCCCTTCCCCATCTGATTCCCCTCTCCCTTCTCCTGTCAGATAAAATGAAAAGGAAAAAAAGAGAGAAAACAATACAACAATTTAGTTGTTTGCTTCTCAGTTCTGCCTGAGACTGTTTTTTAAAGACCCTTCCTTTGTGAGTTTAATCAGATGCTTGATAACAGAAAAAGCGTTGCTAACTAACCCAGGGTACAAAGAAGCCCCTTTAGAGGAACACATGACCTCATCGACAGGATTACTCTATCACATGAATTCAGACTCCATCGCACACCCAAAATAAATGCTAGGCTCCACTTGCAGCGAGGTGTTTTATTCGCCTGCCTTCAGCAGGGCATATGCCTTGCCAATGTCTTCCTCAGTCACTGGGATTAGAAGTGTATGGAAATTCAGCACAAGAGGCAGATTTTCCTGGTCACAAACAGCCTGCTGTGCACTCCAAAGCTGCCGGCTGGCCCAGGCCTTTGGGCCATTGCCCTACTGGATCCAGCGAGCTCTGGCACAGGTTTGCAGGCACGAAACAAGTCTGGTTTTCACTCACAGCTCCCATTGTCTGAGCTGGTTTTGTTGGGTGCCCAGAGCCTCAGCAGCCAAGAGCTGACTCTGGGAATGCTTACGGAGCCGAATGTAGCTCCCGAGTATGGCTCCTTGCCAAAATGCATGCATCCCTCCCCAAAATATAAGAAGTGACACCATTGTATTGCCTCAGCACTCTCAAGATTTCTAGCACTAACATCTGACAGTACTGATATTCCCAGAATATCCTCTTTACAGCCACTCTCAAGGCGGATGTGGATGTTTTCTAGTAAGGTGCTTTGAAACCTCTGTGTGATGACACGGTGTGTTGCCCCCATGAATGGTGAGGAGGAAGCAGGGAGCCGTGCAGGCTGGCATACTTGTGTTGGGTAAGGTGTAGAATCAGAGACCTTGTGGTACCCGAGAAAAGGCAGGAAAGATTTCTGCTGTTGCTTAGGTAAAATGAACTGAAATGGCAACATCCTGCCAAGTGATGAGCTGGTGGCATGTTTGGTGAAAGTCATATTATCCATACTCAGGAGCCTGGGAGCAGGCTGCAGGTCAACGTATAACACCAACTGAAATGTAACTGTGATTTGTTTCTAATTATGCACAATTAACAGTACATCGCATGAGAAATTAGACACCAAATTATGAGCATGGACTGAAAAAGTCTGCATTACTCATCTAAGTCACTCAGCAATTGCGTTCATTCAGTTTGAACTTGGATAATTTTATTAAGTCCAGTGGTACCAAAAATGAATCATTAAGAGCTTTTAATTCCTGTGTTTAGTATGGGTCTCTTCCTGAGTCTGGTTGGCTCTATGTAACTATGACATAATGCCACGTTGGATGCTTCTTATATAAACACTGACTATAAAACAACTGTTTAAATAGCCATGAGGTTCTAACCCAAGCCAAGAGAAGCTGTGATCTTCTAGAATTCAGCAGATGTAGTTTCCTTAAGGTCTGATCCCGTAAGTGAGAGTTCTGCAGAACACTTGTGATACCTGCTGGGGGGACAGCAGATGGTGCAAACCCTTGTTCTTGAGGCATTCTAGATGTCTGTGGTCTTTTTGATTAAGTGCGGGGCTCAGGCAATTATAATGTGTCATTTTATGATTTGTTTTACATTTCTTGAAGGAACAGCAGAGTATTTCCAGCATGACAGCAAGAATTCATGGCTTTGGAGTTACCTACAGGAGGCAGCGCTCAGGGAAGTGGCCCCATGTGGATCCTGCAGGAGCTGAGCCTGGGTAGCAAGCAGTGTGGGAGGGGAGCAGATTCATCCTGTTCTGCCTGCAGTGCAGGCAGTCCCAGTTGCAGTTGGGGGGCATTGCTGCAACTGCCCCCACCTTCCACGCATTCCCCTGTTTTGAGAGGGAGCATTCCCCTGTTGCAGTTAGTATTTGGCTTCTGTGACTGCCTGGGAGCTGTTTCTCCTTGTTCTGGGGGATGTGGAAAACACAGTCACAACGAAAACCTCCTACAGTAACACAGGTCATTGATATGAGGCTAATCTTCTTTTAATAACATTAAACACAGGTCTGTTATTTAATTTCCTCTAATCGTGGCTGGCCTCTGGAATGCCTCCAAAAGAAGCACTGATTTATCCTATAAATAATTGCATCGGCCTGCCCTTAACAGGACTATCTTATATCCAGCAGCCCTAAACAACATGGTAGCTGTCTCAGAGCAGCTCTGCACTAGCCAGAATGCATAATATCCAAAGACATCTCATTTGCCCTTTTCACCACCAGTCTTATCTGCTGTCTATCTGTGGCCTATTCAGAAGGCGATTGTTATCAAAGCTCCTATTAAGAACTGTAGCCACTTTGGCTATTGCTTTACACATTTGGCTTCCTCTAACAGAGGTAGGTACACTATCTAAATACAGTAAGAGACAACTTTTGGTACAAGGGTCACAGAATTTAGGCAGAAAAACTGAGAGGAGAGAAAGTCTTCTACGTAGTAGGTTGTAGAATCATTCCTGTAGAAATCAGAGATATTGAAGGAATTAAGTTATTTAGTTATTTAATTTCAGTTATTTACACCTTGTTTAGGATACATATCTCCTATAAACTGATTAGAGATCAGAACGTTAATTGACTTGATGAAACAAGAAATAAGCAACAGTCTCACATCTCGCACGTCCCAGCACTGCCATTTCCCCATACCTGCCTTTCCTCTGAGTTCCTCCTCCTTTGCTCTTGGTGGAACAGCAAAAGCAGTATATTCAGGCTGAATTTCTTTACTTTTTCCATCATCAGCCCGGTAATTCTTAAGAAACGTGAATCAAAAAAGTCTTTAGGACTATGAAACTGGAAGGCATCTCTTGGTCGTTGAGTTCAATATCCTGTTATTGCAGGCACCGCGTCGTATAATCTGTTTTTCACTTCTGTTTAATTATTGCGTGTTTTCAGCAGCTATTTTCTCCCAGCTGTATCCCTGCCAGCTGACTTCATTTCTCATTTAATTCACGAGGTTTGCTCGCTAACACCAAACTGATCAAAGGTGTTACTGATACTGGAAGGAGACCACCTCTGAACTCTGAACTTCTGCTCCGCTTTGAAAATCAGCCAACCCCATTGTTTAGCTTAGCTCAGAAATGTCTGTTCTCTCTCCGAGATCCTGAACGAGGACAGACCTAGGGAGATTTTCCATGGCTAAGAATACAAAACTGTTGTAACAAAGTAGTTCATAATGGAATAATCATGCTAATTTAACTCAAAATAGTCACTGTACAACTGAAGGTTTAGGCTCTCATGGGGCTCCCTTTATGCTTATCAGTCAGAATTTACCGTTGCTCTTTCACATTTTTTATGGATGTTGGCTTCAGTGGGTTATTTTTCCTCCCTCTTTGTGGCACTGTCATGCTGATGCCTTTGAAATATGAGCCTTTGCTAAATTCTAAATTGTACACAAAGCAATTAATTAAAATTCCTGCTAAAACAGCCTTGGCAAAGTCCTGTCTATATGCTGCTTTTCAGCCAAGGTGGAATGGGAGGAGGCTAAAATGGATCCAAATGGTTTTATTTAAGGATGACGTACAGTAGGATCCGTGAACCAGAAACTGCTCAGCTTCCCAAAAGTAGAAATGTAACCTAAGAGCTGATGAAAAATTAACTGGAGTGAGGAGTTCAGGCTTAGCTGAGTGGTGATTAATGTGGGAGCCCAGGGACTGGATGGGGCAAAAAAACAGCTGTGTATCCATTTGTATTGCTTCTCTTTGGAACAGCCCAGGTATACATCTGATTGCAGTTCAGATGATCCCCAGGACCTCGTGAAGGATTCATTTATGGTAGTCTAAAATCTGTAATATTAACAAGTACAGAGACATGATGAGGCTCCCAGAACGTATAATGGCTTCATGTGACAACTCTAATCTATGACAGCTCAGAAATCAATCCTGAATTCATTGTGAAAATAGGTTCCTATCTTTGCATGCCCATGTTTGTGTTCTTAGCCCTGAGAATGGGGTTCCTTGTGGATGTGTGGTGCCAGCCCCAGATGAGACCCAGATGGCTGCAGGATGTATTTAAGCTGAGTTGTAGAAGCTCAACCACATCAAGCACAAACTGCCAGCGTGTTCTCATCTAAAAGGGATGGAAGTTCTAAAGGCAGAAAAAAGAAGAAAGCGTGGTACTGGGGTATGGGCTGGGAGGTGCTGAATGCCTTCTGGGAGGTGCTGGTGTTTGAAGTGCTGTGATGGGATTCAGCAAAATTAGATCCTGTTTTCAGCTCTGTGGGTCTTGCCCTGGTTAAAATGCTTAGTCCTAAATGCAGGGCTTTCAGGAGTCCAGGTGGCCCAGCGCCGGTTTCCCCGTGTCTCAGTTTTCCATATTTAAGGTGGAGGAATGAGGTTTCATGTGTCCACTCTAATTGCTAAACCTTTTGGAAGACTTTCTGCCACCCCACAGCACACGTGGATACCGTGAGGCCCTCATTCTGAAGTTATTCAGCATTACTGAATCATTTCTATAGTAGAAAGTCCACATTTGGGAGGTGAAGCCCAATGCTCTTTAAGGTCCCTTCCAATCTAAGCCATTCCCGGATTCTGTGACCCTATGATTCTGTAAGTATCAGTGCATGTTTAGACGCCGTGCTTCTCTATGTACATTTTAAATCTTTTGAAACTTGTTTCCTTTCTGCCTCTCTCTTCACACCGATGTCCAGAGAATGTTTTCTCCCTCTCTTCACTGCTGTTGAACATCCACTGTGCAACTTGGAGACTGGATGGATTGCAATTTATCACACCGCATTTTATCTGACAGAGAGTTTGAGAATAAGGGAATTGGCTTCTTTCTTTCTTCCCTCATCCTTTTCTCTGTTTGTGCAGCTGATTTAAGACTTTGAAGAAAATTTCTGAATTATGAGTATTTCCCTTTGGAGCTTCACATCCTGAAGTCCTATTTGTATCTGTGGTGTCTGGTTGCTGCCGAAACAACTGCAAATTCTCCCTGCACGCACTCTCTGTGTAAGCCTCAGAGAAAACAGTGGATTTTTTGAGTTACTCCAGGTTTGGCTGCTTTAAAAATCTGCTCCTTGGATTGACTGCAATGCAAAAAAGAAAAGAAAAAAAAAAAAAAGAATAATAATGGAAAAAAATGAAAGCAATTATTCGGCTTTGGCTATTTCTACTGGAAAGATTAATTGCTGCTGGTTTAGAACTATTACAAATTTCAGCTCTCAGATGTGATATAAAGTAGTTTGACCTAAAGTGAGTATCCCTGCTGATTCCTTTGCCCTAGTGCGATTGGGAATGGAAAGAAAATGATTTTCTATAGCTATGAATGCGTGGAAACAGCAGTGAAAGGCAAAGTCAGAACTGTTCGTGTTTTGGCCTGCTGTGTCTAAACTTGCAGTCCCCACCAGTCTCTTTTCTTTAAGAGCACTTCAGTTTACTTCAGACTTAATCCATCTGTTTGAGGAGACGCCTGGAGCCTCCAGAGTCACATGCTCTTGGCAAAGCTGTATTATTAGCACTTTTTCTTCTAAAGGTTGCACCTTCTGAAAACCTTCCTTATAAAAAAAGCACTCTGGCAGCCAGCTAGCATTTATTAATCCTCTGTAATAGCGCTGCTTTTCTTCCTTGTAGAGAATGCACAGATTCCCCGTGTTGGGGCACAAGGAGCATCCCAGGTCTGACCAAATTCCCAGTGTGACTCTTCTGCCCACATGGCAGTAGATAAAGAGAAGAGCACGGCGTTATCATGATGCCAGTGCCCACATAGTGGCACTGCTGGACGCCTGTTCTTCAGGGAACAGATGGCAGGGATCCCACCTTGGTGGAAATTCTTGAGACGTGAAGTTTCTTCCATTAACAAATCACAGAAAGCTGTTTTGAGGTCAGCAATTAACAAACCCTAAAGTACATCCTTCTGTGTTTTCTACTGAGGGCCATGGCTCTTCTCCAGCTGTGGTCTTCCCCTCTGTCAGAATCCATCCCATTGCAGCTTTTGTCCGAATGTTAGCAAGGTGTGCTGGAATCCAATATATGTTGACATTATTTTATCCCCCCCTGCTGTGATGTTGGAAGTATCTGCTGGGAGAGGAGTTGTATTCTTTTTTCTCTCCTTTTTTTTCCATCTTCTTTATGTCTCATTTTCCAGTCGTGGCATGTGCAGGGTGCCTGAGCAAGGCTAATCAGCCTTCTGCCTCCTTTCAGAGGGACAGCTGAGATATTTTTTTTTAACACCTCTTCCTTTGCAGCTGCAATCTGTTTTGATTAAAATCACACCAGGTTCTCATTTGCATCTTTATCACTCCATGTGCCCACAAACAATCTCACAGCTCTACCATTCCTGAATTTGCAAGAGAGACCAAAGTGGTACACTAGAACTATAAGCTATGCAAAAATTAATTTAGCTTCTCACACCTGCTGGTTTCCAGCAAATCTGTCTCTGGGGAAGGAAAATATTCATACATCACCTTTGCTGAGTGTTCCCCAGGAGTCAGGATTCCCTGGGCTTCCAGGCTTCCCAGGAAATGATTAATATTTTCCTATTAAGAAACAAATTTCTAATTAAATTGAAAGGTCCTGACAAAGTTATGGTGTCAGTGAGGGAGAGGAGATATCTAAATCAAAAAACAACCCTAATATTTTCTTGTCGTTGACAGGTAGAGTATGCTGTACTTTCAGATGCTCAGATGAAAGGGCTTGTAGTGGAAATGAAAATTGTTCCTTTTCTTTGTATTGTCCATCTTACTTCTACCACATGTTATTCATGGTATTACTTGCTAGTGATCGTGATTTTAAGGACTGTTTTTCTAGGAGTAGTCCTTTTCCTTCTTTCTTTCTTTTTTCCTCTTTAAGTGACATCTAGTATTTACATTTATGATTTATACAGGAGTTTTTTTCTCTCACGCTGGTCAGCTGGTACTATGTAGATGCCATGATTAGCTTCTTAATTTTTAGTCTCTCTGTTTCTTTCGTAAGTCAAAGATATATGGACATCATCCCTTGAGCCAGCCAAGACAAAAGGATAGGGAGGAGATGGCAAGTTTTGCATGTGGCTGGGGTGAAAAAATGTCCACTGTCTTAATTCTCTTTTGACTTGAACTGATGGGCATTTCTACAGCCTCTACCAGAGCAAGATGTTGGCTCTGCACAGTGCTTCTGTCTCACAGTTGCACTGGAAATAATGCTGCTCTTGTTGCATTAAGAACTAGAGCCCAGGTCATGTCCTCTGGTCTGTATTACAATGCTCTTGGCTATAATCCTTAAGGTTAGACATAACAAGGTGATGCACAGACAATTCACAGACCATGAAAACAGCTGGACTAAATGGTATCTTAGGTCATCACTAAAATCCAGCTCTCCTTGCAGAGATTCCAAAGTCTGTTCATTGCTGCTGTTCTGGTGGCTGAGCCACTGTCAAAAGCAGATGAGGCAACATGAGTTTTTAGGATATATTCCTCTTCATGACAATCAGAAGGTTTTGCAGACCAGCTACAAAATTGTTGCTGAGATTTTTGAAGCAGCTGTGTTGTAGTCAAGAAGGTAGGAAGACACAAAGGGGCAAGGTTCATAAGGGATGCACGATATTTCTTATTTGACAAATTGCTTGTTAAAAAGGACACATTCTTGGCTAGAGTAATTAGTGAGCATATCTGAGAGATGTGCCACAAGCATCACTCAGCTCCTTTTTTATACACCGCAGCAAGGCCAAGCTCATGTTGTGAAGTCATCTTCTTTTGCAGACTCTTGCTCCAAGACTTTCGGGTTCCTGTAAATAACCCAGCAGCTGATATTTGCAAAGAAAAGGATGTCTCCAAGAGGTAGTATGTCTGCAACTTTTAAATACAATTCATGTAAACCATTCTGAAAGGGACAAGATGGGGAAAAGTTGAAGAAACAACTGAGCCTGGCAATGGCTGTGGCTTCCATTTTTCTTTAGGAGAGCCTTCCTGGGTGGTCCCTCATGATCTGAGCTGTTTTGTAGACATGTTTGAAGGATATTGAATGGAAGGATGTCATCTTTGTTCTTCCAGCCAAAAATACAGCTAACGCATAAATAATTGCATGAAGGTGTCTTGTTCTTTGGGTCTTAGATCTAGCAGTGGAGCTCAGTTTATCGTGCTGGGTCCTTGGCAGATCGGATGAGAAACACCTGATCCAAATTAGCTCAGACATGGCACTCGGTTTCAAAACACAGAGGTCACAGATCAGACGCTGTGGAATGCTTCTTCTAGACCACCCTTCATAAACTTCAAAAGAATGTCAGACAAGATATATTACATCTCCCAGTGTCATCAGTAGGCTGAGATATTTGGCTGACTCTAATGCAATGAATACCCAGTAAAAGTGACAGTATTAATGTAGCTTTCATCCACGGTGAAAGTGAGTGTCTATCTTTTGTCATTGGCAGTGTTTTCATTTTCCAGACATACTCAGAAATCATAGTTTTTATCATCATAAAATAATCTGTAAGCTCACAGCAGTCAGCAGAAAGACTACCATCAACTTTGTAGGTTTGGACAAGACCCGTATTCCTCCAGGCTGGGAATCAAAAAAAGCTGATGATCACCTTTCACAGATATTCACTGAGAATTAGGTGCATACCTTCCTCTAGTTTGTTCTGCTGGGTGATGCATCTTTCAAGCAACCTGTCCCTTAAATAACTACTTGAGGCCTAGACACCCATTTCAGATATATAAACTTGTCTTGGGGCAAAAATTTATAGCACATGGCCTCTCACTGCATGGAAAGCAGTTTGCAAACTCCAAGTTGGTGTGCTTGAGGGTTAAATACCACTTCATATATTGTCCTGAATGTGTTTCATGAGCTGCAGTCCTACTTAGGGATTGAGTCACAAATGAGTCCTGAACCATGTTTCTCTCTTACTCTTTATTAGCTATCTTGTCATCTCTTCTGGTGCAGACAGAGGTTGTAGATATATCTGAACAAATAGGATAAGTGTTAGAAATAGCTTAAAGCTGAATGCTTTTCCACAACAAGAAAAAAGCCTCCACTGCTGTGTGTTTATTTCTGATTTATTCCCCGATAAAAAGGGGCGAAGTTCACTCTTTGTGAGCTCAACATTGTCTACACAAAAATTACTTCAGTGAAGTGTGTGATGTATGACTGTTATTCTTCACAAAACAGCTGGGATAGTACAGGAAAGTGATCCCATACATTTTATGGGAAACAGAGTGGTGGAAGAAGCTAGTGTCCCATTTCACAAATGAGTTATCATCAAAACTGCAGTGTTTAGAGGATAAACTGCTGTTTCCTCCATTACTGGCACAAAGAAAGGAACTTACAGTTGGGAAAGTCCAGTCACCAACCTAACTACTTAAATTAGTAGAAAGAAAAACAAATGTTAAGATGACATTTAATAGGTGCGCTTTGTTTAGTCTGTCCGTTAGCTGCCGTAGGTTCTTGCTGTACGTGATAACAGGCTGATTCTGCATGAAGTCAACAGAAGTCTTTCATCTCCTATGGCTTGTGGCATTTGAAAAGAAAGGGTTTGGAGTTAGAAGGAAGAGGAAATGTTGAGGCAACCTGAATAGAGTGAGTTTTGGGAAGAGTTAGTATAGCTCAGCCAGGTGCTTGTAACCATAAGCAAGGTATTATATTATATCTGATGAAAGATAAGACACTGTGAAATGTTGCCTAATGAAAAGGCTTGTTTGTTGCTAAGAAGACTTTTTTTTGCACCTCTATTGGTAAAAAGCTTCCTCTTTCTCTTGAAGAACTTGATGATCAAAGGATTTCATTTCCTTTTCTTCCTTCTCCCTCTCCTCCATCCCCAGTTTGGTGTATGAGCATGTTTTCTTTTATCCTGGCACTGTTTTCCCTCCTGCCCACCTGCCTGCTCTCCTACCCTTTGAAGTTTGCTATAGTACACTACCGTTCAATAGATTTCCTGTATTTCTACTGATATTTCTTACAGTCTGTCTTCCTTCTTGGATCCTCATCTGGGATAATCTTTGTGTCTCATTACTTTTGTGCAAAAATGTCACTAGATATGATACAGGCACTGACTCATCTGCAGCGTTCTTCATAGCACTCTGTTTCTCTTCATGCTGTAGAAAAAATATCAAAATATTCAAACCTACTATTGGGCTAGAAGCCCCACAGATCAGATTCCCTGGAAGCTGAAATAAATTAAAGCAGATGCAACAGGGCTACGATGGGGTTATTAATGCCAATAGACCTTTTGACAATATCATGAGTTTTTCATATGATCCAGCTTCTAGTAGCAGTGATCCGGCATTCAAGCAGTGGGATAACGAGTGAAAGAAATGAGACTTTCAGCTTTAGCTTACTTAAGGATGTGAGTGAGTGTCCCAGGCCTGCTGTTGGGTGGGAAAGTTGCAGTTCATCCCTTACACTGTTCCTTCTTGTTTCAGAGAACAAGCGTGCCAAGAAAGGAAACTCAACTTAGTTTGAACTGGCTCTCCAATTTCTCCTCCAGTCTACAAAGGCCAAACAAATATAAGACTCCATCAGCTTTGAAAAGGAACTGAGCACTACAATGGGACTCCCTTCCCAGGTTTTGGCCTGTGCCATCTTAGGTTTGCTGTACCAGCATGCCAGCGGTGGGCTCATCAAGCGAATTATCCGGCAGAAGCGGGAGACTGGGCTCAATGTGACCTTACCAGAGGATAATCAGCCTGTGGTTTTCAACCACGTCTACAACATCAAGCTGCCTGTTGGCTCCCTTTGCTCTGTGGACCTGGACACAGCAAGCGGGGACGCAGACCTGAAGGCAGAAATTGAGCCTGTCAAGAATTACGAGGAGCATACGGTGAATGAGGGGAACCAGATCGTCTTCACGCACCGCATCAACATTCCCCGCCGGGCCTGTGGCTGTGCGGCTGCCCCAGACATCAAGGACCTGCTGAGCAGACTGGAGGAGCTGGAGGGGCTGGTATCCTCCCTCCGGGAGCAGTGTGCCAGCGGGGCTGGATGCTGTCCTAATTCCCAGACAGCAGAAGGTAAGGCAGGCTGGGGAGCCACGCGGGGAAATTCTCATGCTGGCAGCAGATCTTGTTTAGAGTAGATACTCGAATCTGTTTCAAGAAAGAACAAAAGTCAACCTGTTAAATTCGAAATGTAATCAATGTGTTTGCCAGCTTGGTTCATTCACAGTTCTAGTTTTATGGATCTGTGGGTCAGATGTTTGTCTGGGCCTTGTAGCTGTGGCATTGAGCAAGTATGGCACTTGGACAAGGTGACAGTGTCGGAGTTGAGATTAAAACTCGCACAGCCCAAGGTTTTGGCTCCACATGTTGTCCCTTTGAGCAGGCTGCCAATGTAACTGTTTTAACGTCCAAGTTTTCTTTAATAGAGACCAATAAAAATACAGCGGGACGTAGGCAGTAGATTAGAACTAGCGAGAACAAATGATTTGAGAGTAAAAAAGAAGGTATCCCTCCTGCTGCTTTTAAAACTGGAGTAAGAGGTTGGTCATAAGATGGAGAAAACACAGGTCTGGTCAGTAGTTAGGTCCTCTCTGAGCACAGAGCTGGTCTCACTGTTGGCGATACAGCGTGCTGCCTGGCTTTTTGTGTTCTGGGGTGAAGCGGTGAATGATGCTTCATGGTGCGTGCCCTAATGAAGCAGTCAGGAAAGCTGGGATTTTGAGGAGAGCAGAGGAATCCAACATGCTCATTTTACCAAGCAGTTGGCAGGGATGCTCCTTCACACCCTGGCAGTAGTATGAATTGAAGCATTCCTGCCGAGTTTCGTGAGAGAAAGGAAGTGTTTCATTCAAAAATGCAGGTGATTCTGTAAATCATGTCCCATAGGGAGCTGGGAAAAGCAGACTCCTTTCAGGTCCATGTGTGCCATGCTGGCCTGACACCCCCAAGCTAAGGGTTTCCTGACTCATTGGTGCAGGTCGCCTGGACACGGCCCCCTATTGCAGTGGGCACGGCAACTACAGCACCGAGATCTGTGGCTGCGTGTGCGAGCCAGGCTGGAAAGGCCCCAACTGCTCTGAACCGGCCTGCCCACGCAACTGCCTCAACCGCGGCCTCTGCGTGCGTGGCAAATGCATCTGCGAGGAGGGCTTTACTGGCGAGGACTGCAGCCAGGCTGCCTGCCCGTCCGACTGCAATGACCAAGGCAAGTGTGTGGATGCGGTGTGCGTCTGCTTCGAGGGCTACACGGGCCCGGACTGCAGCGAGGAGCTCTGCCCCCACGGGTGTGGGATTCACGGGCGCTGTGTGGGTGGACGCTGTGTGTGCCACGAGGGCTTCACCGGCGAGGACTGCAGTGAGCCCCTGTGCCCCAACAACTGTCACAACCGCGGGCGCTGCGTGGACAACGAGTGCGTCTGCGATGAGGGCTACACGGGAGAGGACTGCGGCGAGCTGATCTGCCCCAATGACTGCTTCGACCGCGGGCGTTGCGTCAACGGGACCTGCTTCTGTGAGGAGGGCTACGCTGGAGAGGACTGCGGCGAGCTGACCTGTCCCAACAACTGCAACGGCAATGGGCGCTGTGAGAACGGGCTGTGTGTGTGCCACGAGGGCTTCGTGGGGGATGACTGCAGCCAGAAGAGGTGCCCGAAGGACTGCAATAACCGCGGGCACTGCGTGGATGGGCGCTGTGTGTGCCATGAGGGGTACCTGGGGGAGGACTGCGGGGAGCTGCGGTGCCCCAACGACTGCCACAACCGCGGGCGCTGTGTCAACGGGCAGTGTGTGTGTGATGAGGGATTCATTGGGGAGGACTGTGGAGAGCTGCGGTGCCCCAATGACTGCCACAACCGCGGGCGCTGCGTCAACGGGCAGTGCGAGTGCCACGAGGGATTCGTCGGGGAGGACTGTGGGGAGCTGCGGTGTCCCAATGATTGCAACAGCCGTGGGCGCTGTGTCAATGGGCAGTGCGTGTGTGATGAGGGGTACACAGGGGAGGACTGCGGGGAGTTGCGGTGCCCCAACGACTGCCACAACCGCGGGCGCTGTGTCAACGGGCAGTGTGTGTGTGATGAGGGATTCATTGGGGAGGACTGTGGAGAGCTGCGGTGCCCCAATGACTGCCACAACCGCGGGCGCTGCGTCAACGGGCAGTGCGAGTGCCACGAGGGATTCGTCGGGGAGGACTGTGGGGAGCTGCGGTGTCCCAATGATTGCAACAGCCGTGGGCGCTGTGTCAATGGGCAGTGCGTGTGTGATGAGGGGTACACAGGGGAGGACTGCGGGGAGTTGCGGTGCCCCAACGACTGCCACAACCGCGGGCGCTGTGTCAACGGGCAGTGTGTGTGTGATGAGGGATTCATTGGGGAGGACTGTGGAGAGCTGCGGTGCCCCAATGACTGCCACAACCGCGGGCGCTGCGTCAACGGGCAGTGCGAGTGCCACGAGGGATTCGTCGGGGAGGACTGTGGGGAGCTGCGGTGTCCCAATGATTGCAACAGCCGTGGGCGCTGTGTCAATGGGCAGTGCGTGTGTGATGAGGGGTACACAGGGGAGGACTGCGGGGAGTTGCGGTGCCCCAACGACTGCCACAACCGCGGGCGCTGCGTGGAGGGACGCTGCGTGTGTGACAACGGCTTCACGGGGGAGGACTGCGGGGAGCTGTCCTGTCCCAGTGACTGCCACCAGCACGGGCGCTGCGTCGATGGGCGCTGCGTGTGCCACGAGGGCTTCACTGGGGAAGACTGCCGGGAACGGTCCTGCCCCAATGACTGCAACAACGTGGGCCGCTGTGTCGAGGGACGGTGTGTCTGTGAGGAAGGTTACATGGGGATCGACTGTTCTGATGGTAGGTGGCAATGGCCCTTTTGAACTCCTTCCCGTGTCATCCATCCCCTGCGTCCACCCATCAGCCTTAGAGGCTCCATGGTGTTTTTCATGTCGCAGGGCTATGTGTTTCTGCTCTTCTTCATCGCAGTCCAAACAGCTGAAGCAGTGGAGGTAGTGCGCTCAGAGCAAGCACTTCCCCTCCCTTACTTTCCAGGGCTATGTACTGTAGTGAGTGCAGGTGACTTCAGTGGTCAGCAAGCCAGAAGTCCGATAATGGTGACAAAGTTGATTTGTTGTCTCCAAGTTTCTTCCCTTCACTGGAGCTAGTACTGCATGGGGGTTTGTCACAGTATTGTTTGGTTTCTCATTATACCTCTTGATGCTAAACAGTTGCATCTAAAATCTAAGGAGAAGAGGAAGGTGAATCCAGAAACTTCTTAGGTACTCATCTGGATTAGTCAAAAGAATATGAACATAATTTTTACTTTAAAAAAACAAAAAAGACTGTCAGGAATGAGTTAATGTGGATAATAAATTCAGGAAATAAAGAGCTTAGGTATGAAATGTTTCTCACAGATAGATTCTAGTTCCCAGTCTCACGCTGGAGCAGTAAAGAAGGAATCTGCATTTGCAATGCTATTGCTATTGTAGGAGCCAAAACATCCCAAAGGCATAGCTCTGAAACTATACACTGATTTTGCTTTGGAGGTGGATCTTCAAGCTGGAGCCCTGATGGAGGCAGAGGAGGCAAGGTGTGTGCAGAAAATATGACTGTCCTATCTGAAGATGAGACAGCCATCATGATAGAATTGCCAAATGACACAAATATTTC
>PPHD01014813.1:0-16468 GCA_002909625.1 Bambusicola thoracicus | reverse complement strand
CCTGGGGCACTGGGTGGTTTTAGCACAGGGTCCTTACCTCCATACCCTCAAGAGAAGACAAACTTTAGCACAAAAGATGTGCATCATCCCCCCAAGAGCAAATGCTAACATGGAATAGGTGGCTGAGTGCACTTCTACACCACACGCTGCCTACACTGATTAGCTTAGATAGCACCCTGGCACGATGCTCCATTGCACACAGAGCAGGCCTATTTGAGCTGTCCTCAACAGAGAGCCTTCAGCCAACCTCCAAGGACCACAGCCAAAGACCACAGATGCAAATAAACGTAACCTTTGTTCACTATCACATTATCAAGGAAAAAGTGCTTTCATTTCCAATGATGTTGTGTAATTACAGGTAAGAATGGAAGGTTTAGACTGCAAGCGTTAGGCATGGGAAATCAGAATCCATACACAAGATCCAGATTTTAGTTCCAGCACTGCTACCAACAGCTGTGTGGATCTCAGCACTTCACCCATCCACACTTCAGCTTCTCTTGCATAAAATCAAGGACAGCGATTGCTGCCCTTGAGCAGAACACAACATACAAGGGCCTGCTGTTGTCACTGGTTTCACACTAGCAGCCTGTGTGCAGTTTGCACAGCTGAGCACAGTCAGGTTGTATGGGCTCTGTGGTCCCCTGCATTAGTGCTGGTGTCAGGCTGTGCATGCTAGGCAATGTCTGATGTTTCCTCCCCATGCAGCTTGTGCACAGCTGTATGCAGCTGTCACATCATCTCTGGAGGAGACCACATCCTCTGTCACATTCCTCTGCATGCTCAGCAATACATATGCATAGTCTGGGTGGGGATGCTTGAGTGGGATGCCTATTTAGATCTGACTATCTCTCTGTGCATCTCTATGCATACAGGAGAACTGGGTCTACAGTAAAAATCCCTATACCCAAAGTCACCTTTGCAGGTGATTCCACGAGCCCCTGATTGAAATATCTGCTTCTCTTCCTGCTTTGCTGAGTGATGAGAGCCTCCCCAGAAAGAAATGGAAGAAGCCATTAGCTTAATCTCCAAGGGAGAACCTTGAACAGCTCAGAAAAGCCCGTGCCAAGAGGAGACACTGTAAAATGAGAGCAAGCCAAGGAAAGAGACAGATGGGGCCAGCTCCACTCCAGTTCTCGTCTGCCTTTGCTGCACTGTGCACTTAATATTCGTACAAGGTCTAATTTATAAACCCAGCTCGTGTTTATAAACTCTGCTGTCCTAATGGAAATGAAAACATTAATACAAACCGAGGATTCTTCACTTTCCAGGTTTTAATTAAAATCATAGGCGTTAAGAAGCAAGAGTGTCTTCGTGGAATACAAGTCTAATGAAGTATTTCCTCACACAGCACAAATCTCTGTGTGCAGTCCCAGCTCACTGGCACCGCGTGCCCGAAACATCGACCCCCATTGGAACCAGGAGTTCACATCTTGAAAATTAGAAAAACAAATTATCCTGCTATTTGTTTCAAATAAATGTAGATGCCAAGATGGAGCTGGAAAAATAATATTGAGTAGGGAAAAGAAACCTCAACAACCTAACACAGCCATGAAACATAATATCTTAATTGATTAACTAGAAGCAGTAGTGACTGTGAGGCATGCCAGCGAGGGAGACCTGGATGGGTCCATTGCAAAAGGGCTCAGACAGGGGAGCAGTGTGACGGCAGAGCAGAATAGTGGAAGAGAGATGGGGAGGAAGTAGCAAAGGAAAGGCAGCACAGGCTGGAGCAAGGGGAATTAAGGACATCAGTGAGGCAGGTGAAAATGTAAACACATGAAAATTGCAAGACCAGATCATACAGACCTATTCCCTCTGTTCCCCAGGGAGCCAAAGGAAAGGCAGAAAGCAACTGGTATGGAGTGACCTACACGTGTAGACACAGATGCAGGGGTTGATGCAGGTATAAAGCCAGGTGAAGGTTAGTGCTGACAGCAGAGAACCAGGTGCTGCAAAATGAAGCCCAGCAGAAAAAGTGATCTCTCTCCACAGAAAAATATGTCTAACCTGCTCACTCTAGGACTGTGTTCTAATCCACTGCAACACAATGCTTGCTTTTTCATAGGACACACACAAATAAGAGGGAGGAAGCCCTGGAAGATGAAGAGATGGAAGTAATATAAAGTCACATAGAGAAACAAGGGCCCTAGTGACCTTGCCTCCTCAGTCCCAGACCCATAGACACCTCTAGCTACTTAGCAGCTTGACTATGAACTGTTGTGAGTTTGGTTTCATTGTAAAAACCCATGTCTAAATACAGGTGAGCTAGAGATCACCTTCAGCCAGAGAAGCACGGTTGTGGCCCTGGGCTTACTTTAAGATTCTGAAAGTTTCCACCAGCCAAACTTTGGTTTGACCTTATTTATTAAAGGAATACGCCTTGCATCATATTAGATTGCGTGTCCCGTGATCTTTTCAGTTTAGGCCAAGTTCACTTGCTTTACAGCTTGCCATGGTGCTATGGCCTGTATGCTTGATTAATTCTGTATCACAGAGAGATTTAAAAAATAAAAAAAGGCTTCTTTCTGCCTATTGTTCCTTTCCTTTAGCAGTTGTCACCATGGGAGACAATGAAAATGTAGAAACACATCGGCAAGAAAAATATGACTCACAATCAAGGGAGCTGGAGCAATTGTATCCTTGGCCTTACATTCTGGGGTCACTGTGTGAGGCAGGAGCAATGGAAAGAGAAGCACCATTTCCTCACTGAACATTGTTCAAGACCTGAATATGCTTCCCTGATCTAGCCAATATAACACACCTAAACAGCAAAGATGCCTCGTTTCAGACTACTCTGCTCTTAGAAACAGCAAGGTCCATAGCTGGAAAGTAACGAGATGCCACAGACAAGTCTTGAAGAAAACAGAAAGATAACCATCAACCTCAGATGAAGTTCCAGCAAGTGCTGCCTCTGTCAGGAGGAGAAGCAGATCGTACATTAAATCCACCAACTACATAACTCTAGGCTGGAGTACATAATGTACGCCCACCAAACAACCCCAATACTTCAAGTTGCAGTGCCTTCAGCTAAAAGAGGAAAACCTTTGGCTCAGCTGAACCTGTTGAGAGTGCAAGCAGAACAAAGGCTAAGGCACGAAGGAAAAGGGGTAACAAAGGAAGTTTGTGCTTTCAGACTCCTGTAGGCTGCTCTACAGAGTGCTAATGAGTACAGAAAAATAACCGAAAGCACCACTGAGCTCTGCAAACTGTTTTCTAGTTGCTGGCCCGGTGCAGGCAACTTAGTTTTATTGGGCTACTCCTTTGGTAAAGGTCTGCTCAGTTTGTATTATTTCTATCCTGGCAATAAAAGGGAGGCATCCTTTAAAATGCAACCCTGCAGAATCAAATGGAAATGACCTTGCAAATCTGGGGGTTATAAATCAGCCAGTGGAATGGAACACTGTACAGCACTAAGAGAAACGGGTCAAATATGCACAGTTACGTATAGTTGACTAATGATTTATATTTTATAGCACCTTTCCATAGAAGATCTCAAAGATATTTACAGTGAGTACAAAAGCAACCACCACCCTGGATGCTTGGCCCTGTGTTTGCAAGCCACACTCCTAGCTGGCTACCCCAGTTGACACCATCTGGAGACCAGGACTGTCATGTGCCCAAAGAAGAAATAAAACACAAAGAAACCTACATTCTCTGTCCATGACATCACTGCTCTGAAATAACGGGGGGATCTTGTATAGACTCAGATAACCCCCTGGGAAAACAGTGGGTAACCACTCTGCTTTCTCAGTACAAGTCTCTTGTTCTATTTCAGGGATTTTTCTGGGGTGGTGCCATTAATATCAGTATGACGAAGCACAGGCACTAAGGGAGATCTTCTGAATGTGCTCTATTCCCTTTTCAAGAAGTTCTTTCTACAGATTTAGCTATCAGATAAACGTTCTGTCCCTGTTGTTGCCGTAATCCCTGAGCACCCACTGGCAAGCAGGAAGATGGTCAGACTAAGGTCATGTTTAGAGTCACAAAAGCTCACAAAAAGTTCACGGAGACCTATGCAGTTCTTGCAGGCTGGTCTAACTATACCATAAAGTAAGAGACTCAGCCAAGACAGCAGCTAGAAGTAAGCAGCAGTACTGGGGTCTGCCCTTCATCCATAGGGAATTCAACACAGACCAAAAATAGACTGCTAATAATGACACCATGATGGTTCATCTGAAGGCAGTGACTGATTATACGCATTTTTAAAGCTAAGAATAGGGATCTCCCTAGTCAACTGATAAATCGGAATGATACATGTATCCCTTGAACCTTCTCTTCTAAACACACGTACAAAAACACCAACATACCATCTTTTTTTTTTTTTTTTTTTTTTTTTTTCCTATGATGACTTAGGGAAAAAGAAAAGGAAAGGAACAGAACAAAGACATTTGATTTTGACAGTATCTGTCCTGGCATCTCATGCCACTATTTGAGAGAGCTAATAGAGAGTGATCACAATGCCAAAGGAACACGAGCAGACAGAAAGAGCTGTTAAGGAATCGGGGTAAGTTGCAAATGCATCCAGACAAGCGATTAGGAGCCTCACCTACCTACCAGAAATCAGTGACTAGGTTCCTGTTGCAGTCAACCAGGGTCAGCACAGATCTTGTCTGTGTTTGAGGTGCCCAAGCTCCCAGAGAAACCCAGGCATTTATTTGCAAACAAAGCCGCATTTTGATTCTGCACGCACCGGTTTTGGCTCAGGAGGCCATTCTAGGATTACCCCCAAATCCCAGTCAAACTGAAATGCCTAAAAAGACAAACTAAAACCTGGCTGTGGCATTTTCATGAGTGGCTCTCTGTTTGTAGATAAAGGGCTAAAATGAAGAGCCCCAAACAGGAAGGATTGTCTCAACAGCTTCAGGAATATAGTTTCTTGATTTTTCTATTTCGCAGTTGGTTGATTTCAAACATTCTAATGGCCGCTTCCCACCCCAGTGTCCATCTGTCTATTTTAATAAATGTTCTTGGTAGCACCAACCTGGCAAGCATCTGAACACCCAGAAGCACAACCAAATTTCACCCTAAATCAAGGGGCTGGAACAGCATGCTCGATGGAAGTGATGCAGTCATCCTTCTCCCACAGCACAGGCACTGGCAGCAGCAGATATACAGATGGGTAAAGCAGGCAGACAAGAAAATATGATGGGCCTGCCCCATCTCTCCTTCTCTGTTTTTTCTATTAAAGTCTGAGTGTACAAAGGGCAGGTTTCTCTAACACTTGAGTGCCTGTGCAGCCACAGAGGTCTTCTGGGTGGCAGCTGGAAAGATGCAAAGGTTCACTGGCTCCCTTGGAGATGCCACAAGATAACTCATGCACAGAAGACATCAGGTGACAGTGATCTGCTTCTTGTTAGGATCCATTTATTATGTTTGGCCTGTCTGTGTTTCTCACCTGATCTAATCAGTGGTGATGGATGCTAACCCTTGCTCCATCCAGTGGGCATCCAGCTGTACTCCCTCTCATTTGTCACAGGGAACCCAAACATTCCCCAGTCTTCATTTCTTGTGAAGGTGCTGGGATGGGGATGTAGAAGTAAAAACCCTGTGTTTCACTTGAACTCCAGCACAAGCAATTGAGCTTTTCTGCTTGCTGTTGCTCCTTGCTCCATCCCGTACAGCAGGACAGATCAGGTCCAAGCCCTCTCAAGATAGTCTCAGTGGGAGCCCATCTCTGATACAAAGCCATAGGAATACCACCTTTCCTCTCTCCAGTCTCCTTTGCATCAAATACACATCAACATTAAGTGGGGCACCAATAATTTACATCAGATGTTAGCCCCAAGAATAATAATGAAGCAATCCACTTAGGAGGGGCTACAGGTTTGCTCAGCGGCAAGGAAAGGCTGCTTGTTGGTGTAAGCCTATAAACTCCTTCCCTGCGAAAGCTGAGCGATAGAAGTGTACAAAGAACAACTCAGGACACAGTAAATATTCAGTTCCATGAAAGTACTTGGAAGAGCTGGCTCCACTCATGGCATGCTTTCCTCTCTATTTCTCTTTTCTCTTTTTACCCCAGTAGTTGTGGTTGCTCTTAAAATGGTGGCAGAAGCAGCCCATGTGAGCACTTACACTGTTACTGCCCCAAGGACATGAGCATTTGGATACGTCTTGGCATTTCACCCTTCATCAATACTAAAATTTAGCAAGAAATGTGTACAATGAAGGCTTATGTCTTAGGCCTTTTTCTTATTAATCCTATTACACTTGTCTTTATGAGCTCTCCAAGTTCCTTTTACTCCCTCCGGGGCTTGGCTGTAAATGAGATTTCGCATCTCAGTGTAAAATAACCCGAACATTTTTCTATAAAATTAAATAAAAATTCTCCATCCTGGCAGTACATGCCCAGAATCCAATTTCTGGAGTCTACATTTTTCCAAGTGCTGCATTGTCTTCTCAACTTCCCTTAGCTTTTGGGAACCTGTTTCTTTTTTTTTTTTCATTCTGTCTTGATCACTATCATGAAGAAAAGTAAGGAGAAAACTTTAAACAGCTCAGATGAACAAGAGACAGAAAACGTGAGATGCCTATGACATTTGGCAAATCTCCTCTTATTATATATGCCTCAATTTTCCAAAGCAGTAATAGCGATAGTATTACTCTGCGATGGAGATGGGCTGACTCACTGTGTATGTGTGTTCAAGAGCACTGTGAGATTCTGTTACAACTAACAACACCCACAAGTTTATTATTGTGGTTACATAGCACGTAGGTAAGTGATTAGGCTTTATCTGAACTTTACAGAATCATCCTAACTTTGCAAGAACTGGACTGGGAATTTGTGTGGTTTCCAGTAAATACTACCATCTTCTGTGTCCAGTTTGGCAAGTGATTTAATGACTTCTTTTTCTTTTTCTAACAAGAGGGCCTCAAGAAGTGCCAATGCCAGATTTGCACTTACATTCATTAAGGAAGCCATGCCTACTCTCAAAAAGCTTACCATAATGACAAGAGAAAGCAAACCGAAAAGAGTGTTGGAATTCTTAATGCCATCTAGAGTTAGTAAGGCAGAGTTGAATGGCCAGAAAATGAAAAATAATGGGTGAGGAAAGCCAGTAGCATCGCTTCCCAGAGCTCTGACTGCTTTGAATTTCATCTTTCAAAGAAAGGAAAGCATTTTGTGCAAAGTAATTCATACCGTATTAGAGAAGGGGAATTTTTACTGCGGCATGTTTGAGTTGGTTTGGTAGTCTAGCATTATTAATTACCTTTGATCTGTAAAATCTGGATTTGTTAGCAATTCCCCAGTACTACTCATAATTTCAAGTCTTTAATACCCGATATGGCAGGATGACTTAAGGCTGCGGGAAGAAAACAAAATCAAGCAGAACTTGCTGTGTCTTAAAGGAACACTGACCTCAGCCCAAGGAGCTCCAGTTCAACTGAGAGCCTCAGAACTTCCCCAGCACGTTTCCACCTGCACAAAAGTATTCTTGTTCAGAACACCGCTGTTTACCATAAAAGTTGACATTTAGACTTGAAAAATTCAGGAAGGAAAGGGGATGATTTAAAAATAAAATGTAATTTACACTAATTATGTTGTTACATAGGATGCTCTGCAAAAAGCATTAGCAAGTGAGATCATGCCAGCAGAGCACAAGATGAACTGTATGGAACACTTTCTCGTTCCTAAGTCAGAAAGCTGTGGCTTCCTGCTGCTTCTCATTTCTTGGCCAATCAATGCTTCAAAAGACATTTAGCATATAGCCAAAATACTTCTGCAGTCCTAATGTCTGCAGTATCTAAATAGGAAATCAGAGGTAATATACTGATACGCTCAACATCCTGATGAAGAAAAGCATATAAGCATTCTTGCCGCAATTATGCAGCATGAAAAGCAAGGCAGCTCTGAGTCACCTGTAGCAAAACAGTCAAACCAAAGACTTCCAAAATCCAGCATTATGCCACAGTCACTGACCATCCTTCATTTCACCTCCAAACTCAGAAAGTGCTATAAAGGATATAAACACTACCTCACAGTGTAGGACACGCACTACTGTGTAGTCAGCCCCCCTTGTCAGGATCAAGGACTCTTGGCGAGTCCTCTCTTTCCCCTAGCACTCACACTGTGATTAACTGGGAAGGGTGCACGTCTGTCTTGCAGTTATCAAAGACCACCGTTAGCGATTAAAAAAGAGCACAGCAAATTCACAAATATTTGGGTAGGTTCAGAAAAGCAGTTCTTCAAAGAGCATCATAAGACTTGATATGATTTTAACGTATCTCTCAGTGCCTTCGGCTCAGATCTCAATCTACATGTCAATACCTTTCAGTTTGCTCTCCTGTAGCTACGCTGTCTGCCTGGAGAGGAAAGAGGAGAACTCGCCTTTGTCACTATCCCCAGCTGATCCAGCTCAAGTATCTCAGGGGGCTGAATAGAGGCCACTTTACCATTTAAGACGTGCATGTAATCCACACCCAGCCTCCCACCTGCACACACATTCTTACTCTACGGTAGACTTCATCTTACTTCATCTTATGCAAAGTGGGCCAAGATTAAAGCAATCTTGAAGACAACCATTTCAGTAATCCTGTAGTAAATGTAAAGATACATAATTGAAGCCTGCATATTTTAGAGGCACACAAACTGTCTCGGGAGCGTGGGATGCGGCAAACAGTTCCTGGCATGTATTTTCAACCAGGTTTTCTTCAACATCTGCGCTAAAATTCAGGTGGCAAGTTCTTGCCCTCAGAGTTTCTGCCATCCAAATAATGATGAGTTAACAAACAGATCTGGCTCTTATATAATTTACATTTTGCAGCGCACAAAATCTCAAAGATTGGCTTTGGCCGCTCTCTTTGTGCTTTTTCTTCTTTCCTGTTTTGATCTACCAAACTGTTCACCATCAATCTATCTAAACCACTTCACTGACCACAGGGGCCACGCAGCTAAGGACTGTGATTATTTGTCAAAGCTTTCATTGTGAAAAAACCTGACAAAAGTAATTCAACAAATTTTTTGACAAATACATTTGAAAATTGTTAGGCTACCTCAGTTAACCAGATGAATAATGTGAAATGATACGAGGTGAATAATTTATTACAAAATATGGGTGAAAAAACACTATATAAATTATTGAATTAATATTATTTGACAAGTGCTTGCCCTTCCCTGAAGTGTAGCTTCCTATGTGATGGAACATAGCAGCTGTTTAAAAGCAACAATAGTTTAAGGCAGCAAATGAAGAAGAATTGCAAGCGCTGAGAGAGTATGAGATTAGGCAGAATGTAATTATCCAGATTGGAATCTGGCTCAAATCAGGAAATAAGGTAAAGTTTCTCTTATAAAATATATCATACAATAGCAGCCAAAAGTGGTGCAGGAACTTCTCTTCTTTCCCATTCAAGATGTTTTTCTTACCCCCAAAATAATCCCTTTCCACCTTGCTGTTTGGGGGTTCCTCTCTCCCTACTCCATGAGGTTACTTTCTGCAACCCATCACCCTGGCAAAACCCCAAAGGAACATCACGCACAATAACGCAGGGAAGCTGAAATTAAAGAAAGCAGCCAGACTGGGCAAAAGCCAAGCCTAACCAAAGCCACCCTCACGTTTGAGGTCCAGCTTCCTTTCCTGCTCACCAAGGTGCAACCCCACTTTACAATAGAGATCAGCGCAGAGAGACATCTAGTGGCTGGA
Organism: Bambusicola thoracicus; assembly: GCA_002909625.1. NCBI lineage: Eukaryota > Metazoa > Chordata > Aves > Galliformes > Phasianidae > Bambusicola > Bambusicola thoracicus. Next base: position 6,830 of record PPHD01014813.1, on the reverse strand, counting down.
TTTTGAGTTGCCAATAGGTGTCCGAGGTTACCAACTGCGGATTGAGGTAGGGCATCTTATGGCTGCAGAGCTAATGTCTTTTGAAGCAGTTCTTATTTGGCTGGATGGAGGGAAGCAAAAAATGATGAATACTTGCAACACGCAGAGCTTAGATATACATGCATTAGCTAGTAGTTTCCTTGTCAGCTCTGGTGAGTTAGGAGGAACTGAGCACCCGCCTTTCTTCAGCTCTATTTACTTCATTAGTCTTATGGCCAGCAAGATGCCCTTACTCAGTGCCATGGAAAAGCACCCTGCGTGGCTATTAGTGTGCCTCCAGGAGCTGTTGCTTTACAGATGCTACCAGTTCCTTTCAAAAGGGCAAACCATAACTGTGACACCTCAAAAAGATTTGCTTCTAGTACCTAAGAGCAGAAGCTGAGCTCACCCTAAGTACTGCAAGAATTATTCAGGGAATTTATGCTCTTGGGTCCTGGCTCTCCGTCGCCAGCAAGGAAAGGCAGGACTGTGCAGAAAACAAAATTTACAAATCTCTGTCACCCTATGGGAGCGTAGTGATACTCCCAATTTACACACACACTTTGGATGTGTAAATATTTCAGAGCTGCAGTTTTAAGGGCACCAGTGATTTGCACAGCGCTATATATCACTGCTTCCTGGGGAACACAGAGCTGCTGAAAAGTAGCACTCAAGTCAGAGGTGGATTTCACATTAGCATCTCAGCGCTACACCAGAAGTTTGACTGTTTACGTACATCATGTCAACTAGTTAAAATCTATATTTACACACACACTGAGATGGCCTCCACTCATTAATAAATTAAGACACTTGTAAACCACTGGATCTGCAACTTGGCTTTCTAATTTACCGACGTCTGAGTATCGGGTTGCTCACCCTTCCTAGGCAAAAGCTGCTGGGAGGAACAAAGCTTAGCTAAATACTCCACACAGCCCTCTAGACCGTCCATATCCAGTGACACTCCTCCTTTCGCACTGGTCTGCAGGCTAAGGTCTGCTCTTCTGTCCCGAGGGTTATTAGTCTTGGATCTTTTGCCAACATGCAGTTCAATCATTGAGATGAATTTAATGATAAAGGTTAGTTTTTCCAAGAGGAAGCTAGAAACCTACAGAGGTACGGTCTTAAGGTCTGAGGACTATACAGCAAGAGAGTTGCCATTGCAACTGCTCACAAGGGCCTCTTCTGCCATGAGCTCTCCAAGCTCATAACTGCCTTCCACCCATGCACACGAATGATGAAATATTAGAGGCTCTGATCTCTGCCTCATTAAATAGGGAATATTCTTACTCTATCCTGACCTGCACTAGGGCCAGTTTAAGGAGCAATCTGTCATGAGATCATTAATACAAAGACTTGCTCGGAGGGCAAGGATGTTCATCCAAAATTAATTTCTTAACCTTTTGGGGAAGGACTTTGGAGAGGGTATTTTGCCTTCCCTAACTGGAGGTCTAAGTTATATATTTCTGTGCTGCAGTAATGATGGAATCAGAGCCAAGAGGCCAGCACCATGCTGAGACCTCACCTCCCCAGCTCCTCTAGTGACAGCAAGCTGTGCGTGAGCAGGAGCCCCAGAGATCAGAAAGAAGAGTGATGGTCAGGGAGTAAATCAAAGGGCAGGAAAAGACTAAAATAGATAAAGTTCAAATAGGCAGAAGGTACAGGCCCCATAACAGCAGCTTGGCAAGGAGCAGTATGAGCAAGCTGTAGGAAACCATACAGAGAGACTGTGAAAATATCAATAGGCCTTTGCCATCCTTACAGGAAACAGATCCAAGTGTCAGACACAAGTTATGCAAGTAACAAATCAAGGAGACTCTAGCTTTGCTTGCTGTATTGCTCATAACCATTCTGGCGTAAGACCTGTTCTGTAGTATGTGGATATACTCTGCGTGGTTCCTTGGTGTTCTTCCCACCCCTCTCCCACAAAGGGTTTTAATGACAAGAGATACTTGTTGTCTGATGAGAGCAAGTTATAAGGATGGATGCAGATGGAGAAAGGGAGAGAAAGAGAACTTCCAATACATATGTTTTCTTCAAACTGTATACAATCTTCGCAGACTGTTGCAGAAATGGGATGAATACTAAAATGAAAGAATTTTCCCATCCCCTGTCGCTGTCAAATCCCATTAAACTCACTCCAGGTAAAAGGTGCATTATCAACGTTGCTAAAACTACACTACACATCGGGGTTACCATAAACAAATGAAAGAAGATGGGTGTGTGAGAGGATAAAGACAAATTGCAAATCATCGTCTTCCCAGCAAAGCATGAAGGATATATACTGAGGGTGAGGTGCTGTTCCTGTGGACATATAAAAGCCGTATCAAGTTAGGACTGGAGCTTGATATTAACCCTCTCGTGGCTGTTTTTTCCCATAAGTCCTGGCTCTGCTACTTCTTTTGAGACTAATGTGCTTTTATACCAAAGAAGATACAAACAACTGGATTAGTATGGGATTTAGGGAGCAGGCTCCATACCAGGTGATGTGACAGTGAACAACTAAATTTAATATGGCAGCTTGATCCATTATGTATTTTATTGCAAGAAAAGCCTACACGGGCATATGAAACCTGGCCTGGATCTTGCATCACAGTGGATGGGGCTCCAAAAGCTTAACATCTGGGACATAAGATGACAGCATTTTAACAACCAGTTTTTCTGTTACTACGTGCATTTCACATGGTGTAAGCTTACAAATCCACAGAATCTTTATTAGAATTCACCCTGACCCTAAACTTTATTTAAAGACCTGTAGTACCTGGCACCTCTCTGGCATTCTTGCTTGTGAAGCTCTAAGGTCTTTAAACAATTGGTAGACTCGTTTCCAGAAACAGAGCAGGGAGGCTGATGCACTCAAGGCTGCCCAGTGAATCAAAAAGAGATCTGGGGACTGCACCTAGAGCTCCCGCCTTGTTCAAATGCTTCTGAAACCTCTGCTCAGCTCAGCACCAGAACAGAGAATGTATCTACTGTCCCTGTGCAGGCAAGACATTTCCACACATAGCCAGAATGCTCATTCTGACAGCTCACTGTGTCAGAAGGGTTCAAAGTAGCATGGGTCCCATCAAAGTCTGTTGATTATTGCTCTGCCTCAAGAAATTCCTGGATGAACTCAAAGACATGCACAGATAGTCATCTGCAAGTACTCCAAAAGTACTCCATGCTCTCTCCTGGATTTTATCCAGATTAAGCTTTATACCTACAAGGAGGTTGTGCCCAAGGAGGTTGTGGATGCCCCATCCCCGGAGGCATTCAAGGCCAGGCTGGATGTGGCTCTGGGCAGCCTGGTCTGCTGATTGGTGATCCTGCACATAGCAGGGGGCTTGAAACTCAATGATCATTGTGGTTCTTTTCAACCCAAGGCCACTCTACGATTCTACAGAAACACACATCAATTAAAGGCACTTTTTTTACTGCTTTTAAGACCTTGCATCTCTGATTTATAGCAGTATGCTGAAGCTACACCAGCAGTCCCCATTCACACTGATCTCTGTGTACCACTGACCAGCTCAGGACTCTCATACAGTTCTCACTCCATAAACATGAACGCTGCCTAAAGACATTTTTGTTTTTTGTACCATCCCTGATTTGAGTAAAATCTGGATAAATGAAGACCCTAGCCATGAGTTTAGCTAGACAACATCATCACAGCTGATCACATGCCTACACGCCTAGGTCAGCTGTTTTCTCCCAAACCACCCCACTGTGATGTCATAACAGAATATGCAAGAAGGCTCCATGCATTAATGACAGAGGCAGAGCTACCTGCATGCATTACTGCTTGCGCAGACAGAGCACAAGGCACACAAAATGTTTTTCAGTCGATATCCCCAGCTGCAACAAGACCTGCTTGCAGCTTGTGTTCGTTGGCATCACAGGACAAACTTGTTCATGGATATGAAGCGGTGCCTGCTGCCTCACCCTCAGCGTAACTCTAGATATGAAGAAAGGTAAAGCCTCTCTTATGTTTCATAAAGGATTTTTAGAAGAAAGTATTCATAAGGAGAGGGCACACCTAGGTTGGTACTAAGTTCTCTTTTGCAATTCGCTGACCTAATCCTGCCATCTTCCCAAAGCTTCACCAGCTCTAAGAGTGACATGGCATATAGATGTTCCAAGAACCAAGTAGAAGCCTTTACAGAAACAGGTTTTGTAATCATTCTCAATTCATTTAGCATAAGGAGGGACATTCTGAGTGTCATGTCTCCCAGCTGGTGGCCAGACACTACAGTGGATGTGACCAACTGGCCACAGTCCTTCAGCCTGGCAGACCAGGCTTGTGTGTGTGCATGGCCTGTGTGTTTCCATGGCTGAGGCTCAGAGCACCATGGCCAAGTTCTGCAAGCAGATGCCAAGCCAGCTGAACCACAGAGGAAATTATCTCCTGGCCAAGCCAGGCAGGGGGGATGCCAAAGTTTGGAAAAGAGCTCCAGTCAGCCAAGAGGATCTTACATTAAGAATAGTCATATTTCCCTAAAATTCTTACGTCTTAGGAAGATGAGATGAAGAGTAGATAGCTTTAGCATTCTGAATCTAGACTAAGGGTTCAAGGGCATGGGCGATGACTTCTGCAGCCCCTCTGAACTCAGCACATCTTCATGGAGCAACACAGCCAGTAGAGCCTCAGGGGTGTTGAAACTAGCTCCAGGAAGGCTGGAGGCTCTGCTGTGCTGGGAGTTGCGAGCTCATCTCCCAGAGAAACACAGCCAGCTTGGTACTGCACTAGGGACAGATTAATGCACTCAGCGTCTGGATGAAAACAACCTTTGTTTAAAGCTACTTGGTGATTTTTCCCACTGCTTTGTCAAAATGCCTCTCAGTGCCACCTTTTCTTCTATAACAAGAGGAAAGGTTGCGATCTGCTTTCAGACATTGACTCAAGAAGCAGGAAAGAGCTAGGTGGATACCACTTTGCCTAGGAAAAATTATCTGTGGATGCTAAGGAAGAGGACAGAGAGGCTGTTAACGCATTCAGCCTGGAGAGCTCCGCAGGAAGATGTGTCCCCATCAGTGACAAGCACTAACGCTTCTGCAGCCTGGAGGATGGGTTGCATTTAATTACTTTGCCCATTTTCAATTGTATAGTTAATTTGTAGTTACTCAGTGCCCAGAGTATGACTGTGCTATCACATCCATAGTATTACAGCTAAAGACACGATTGCATTTCCAGACAGGCTTGTCACTTCGGAAACACCAATGGCGCATTTTTGCAAGGTGATTATTAAGGGGTACTCTGACTTTATAATACACCAAATGCCTGTATGGCTACACTCCGATAACGTGGAGCCAGCAGCAGCATTGATTAAGTGCTGCTGGCAATCACTTTGAAATAGCAACACTATAGGCCCCCATCGGCTATAATACAGGAATAATTAACAATGACGCCCTCTAATGAATCCCCCAAAACCTCTCTCTCAACCTCGACCATCCTACAAAGTGCTGGTACTTGCACAGGCACTGACTGGAGATGTATCCGGCCTTCACAAGTTATGAGAAGCAATGCTTGCTGTAAAGCTTTAAGTGAAACACAAACGGTGTCTTATTTTTATTGTATAAACCAGGCCTGAAATCAAGGAAGCTTTGTTTCTAAATACTCCATCTTTGCTTCTTTGTACTGGCAGTTCAAGCAATCAGCAATCCTGAGTTTGGCCTCTCACAACCATGGAAATGAGCATTCTAGATTTGTTTTTTTGAATCATCATGTTACAATTAGGTTGCATTTTTAGGCTTTTCATTATAACACAGTGGCAAAAAGCCTTCTTCAAGTCCTTTTATCTCCATCCCCACCCCATCCCTTCCCTCCCACAAAGCAATAAAAGATGAAAATGTGGCTTCTTGCTCATGTAGCTACAGGTGCTGAGGTTGAAATCAAATATGGAATGACTAAGGATTTTGCTAAAACCATGAGAGGCAACAGAATAAAATTTCCCAAATCCCAGTCTGAACATCAAGGCTGTGGCAACTCTTTATTTGAAATGGGTAATGCTTTATTGTGCTTCTCTTCAATTCTTTCATGCTGCTTTCCTTTCCTCATTAAAGACATTCACGGGGAAAACCAAAGGATGCTCTTTGTATATGAGGGAACAAAGTGTCTTCTCCCATGGAGGCTGAAGACGGTATTACTGAAGCTAAAAGGCCTAAAGTGCCACCTAATTCTAAAATAACAGGGAGTTTTACCTCGATTTATCTCTCATAATCCTCAACCATTTGTCCATAAGATGAAATGAAAGATAGATCCCATCACCTCCACTGCACGCAAATATCATCGCTTGTGAAACAATATATTAGCAACTTGAGAGATTCCCTCCTGGAGGAAGGGATCAAGCCAGGTGAACAGTGACTAAGAATTTTGTTTTTCTCTGCAAAAAGTCCCCATATTATGGCTAAAATATATGATACCCACTAACGGCATTTGTAGCTGAGGGAGCCACAATAATTACTGAGGCAAACAAACCTCATGCTTCAAGAAGTGTAATGATTTCCATGGGGCTCAGGAAGAGAGCCCACAGCTTGCAGCTTTACCTTGAGACATGCAGAGCCTTCGCCTCCTTGCAGTCTCACAGGAGGTCTCGCCACACCTCTTGCCTGTCAGGCATCTCAATCCAGAACTCTTGGCAGAAAGCTGTGCCAATAAATATATTTTCTATTGGCAGTGTATTGCTATTCTCTGAAATATCACATATTTGGCCATTAGAGAAGGCAGAGTTTGATCTTGTATGTCAAATGCTATACTCCCATGAAAAATGAAGGAGCCAGTTTGCTCAGCTCTTCTCTCCCAGCTAGCCAGCCAATGTACTGCCACAAGTAAAATG
>PPHD01014812.1:0-16472 GCA_002909625.1 Bambusicola thoracicus | reverse complement strand
ACAAGGCTAGTGAAGGGCTTGGAAAATCAGCCCTATGAGGAGAGGCTGAGGGAGCTGGGGCTGTTTAGTCTGGGGAAGAGGAGGCTGAGGGGAGACCTTATTACTCTCTTGCAGTACCTGAAAGGTGTTTACAGTGAGAGTGGGGTAGGTCTCTTCTCACTGGTGACAAGTGACAAGACGAGGGGAAATGGCCTCAAGTTGCGCCAAGGTAAGCTTAGGTTGGACGTTAAGAAACACTTCTTTACAGGAAGGGTGGTTAAGCGCTGGAATAGGCTCCCCAGGGAGGTGGTTGAGTCACCATCCCTGGATGTGTTTAAGAGCTGTTTGGATGTGGTGCTCAGAGATATGATTTAGTGGAGGGTTGTTAGTTAGGGTACTATGGTTAGGCTGTGGTTGGACTTGATGGTCTTTGAGGTCCTTCCCACCCTGAGTAATTCTATGATTCTATGAAGCGGTCCCTGGATGTCCACAACTGTAAGATGTATGATAGGTGGGCAGGCGATTGTCAGGGCTCTGTCTCTAAGAGGATCCTTAGCTGTGATACTTCTACACAGTATTTTAAGTTGTATCATCTGCTTTGTGTCTGCAGTATCAAACAGTACTGAAGTATTGCTTTGATTTTCATTGTTGACTTCCAGCATGTTGATTTCTATTAATGGTTCCGAGGTTCCCAGCCTGCCCAAACCGGCTATGTGAAAGCCCTGTGGTGGTGCGAGCCAAGCTGGCTGTGCTGCAAGCAGCTGAGCTTGTCCAAGGTGTGAGCAGCCTGCTGGGGTGTGCGTTGGCTTTGCAGCTGTGTTCATGAGCACTTGAGCAAGAGCACCCCTTGCGTGCTGTCCTGGCTGGCACGGCTGCTGCAGCACGCTGCTGGCCTGGCCTTCCTGGTGCCCTGGGAATCCTGGTTAAGACATGCCCCATACTTTTATTTTCTGTTCCTCAGCAGTCTCCACATGTCATCCCTTTCAGAATCCATCATCGTTATGCAATTGAATTAACGAAATATTTCCTCGCTGGGGGTTCCTGCGTGGGCCCGGGCTGCCCGCCTTTAATGGTTTAAGAAAAGCTGGAGAAAGTCTACTGGGAGGTAATTTCAAAATTAAGCATTTAGGAAATGTGCTCCATCCAGAGCTAACAAATTTAGCTGAAGACATTTATGCAGTGTTTTGCAGGCTTATTAGGACCTGCATTCCCACAGGTCATTTACGACTGGGTAGTATCTGTTATCTCTGCCTTTATGAGATACTTGTTTCCTCCTTTTCCTCAAGGCCCTAAAATGGCAGACACTACTGCCGGTGACCAGCAATGAGGCTGGACTGGTCATTGCTGCTTAAATAAGACCCTGACTTGCTTTGGGCTTTAATTATTCCTATGGAAGAAAGGAACTCGTGGTGTCACACTTCAGAGCTACTGTCATGAATTAAATGTTGATTTGACGGTTGCTTCTTTGCCAAGTTGGAGCCTCAGCATAATGAGATACTCAAATACTTTATATATGCACATCTATATATATACTTATATATGTGACACATCACTGACTTTTCCGTCTGTGACGTATATCCAGAGAGACTTAACAATAGCTGCTCAAATAAAGTCAACAGCAGAGCTATTTGCTGTCCTGTTTTGTGGTTTGGGAAATGAAGTTGCTACGACGTGAAAGGATTTGCTTAAGGTTCTGTTGAGAACTCGGTGTTCAGAATTCCTAATTTCCTTCCTTTCCTTACTATGGTTTCACTCTTCAAAGTTCTTGAGCTTTGTGAGTTTCTTCAGATACAGACTGGTGATGCAGGATGGTAAGAGGGAGCCTGGAGGTTAAGAGGGACTTGGATAAAATGGGACTGTCCCCTTGTACCAGTGCAGATTTAGGCTCGCATTTCCCACTGCTGTCTCTTGGGCAGTGTTGTCCTACACCCAAAAGACATGGTCTGCCAATGGGATCCAGCTGTTCCTAAACTGGTGAGCCAGGAGAGGCTGGGTAGGTTAAAATGTGCAGGGATGCTATGAAGAGCCTCATAAGCTAAAAACTGTGCTCTGCTACAAATGAACATGCTGGAATGCTGAATAACTGAGACTTTACAGTTACGGTGGTGCTAAGTGAGAATTAAGTTTTGCACGATACGTAATTTAGCAGGAAATTCTTTTCTGTTTTTCAGGCCCTCACTGCAGAACGTGAGTAGACACAATGATTTTTCACTGATGGTGATATGGGAAACTAGGTTGCATTGCTGGCTAGGGTCAGGCAGAACATGAGCATTTTGCCATTAACGTCCTTTCCAGTGTGTGAGTAGCAAAGCAGCCTGAGAGCCTGAGCCCTGCACAGCTGGTCAGTGCGGGCACGTGGCTGCAGTGTGCTTCAACGTCCCTGCTGGTCTGCAGCTGCCGTGGAGCTGAGCGTTGGGAATGCTGTTCAGAACTGCATGTAAGCCTGTAAAGAAAGGAGAGAGGAAAGGTCCGTGTCAGAATCACGTAATCCTCTTTTCAGTTACCCCAATTTACAGACAAAGAGATAATATACTGTGTTTTCCCGTAGCGTGAGAAAAGCCTATCTTATGTCAACAGAAATTCTCCATTTGTCATGTATCTCAATGGGATATCCCCTTCAGAGCAGCCTGGTCATTGAGCTGGTTCCAGCTGCTGAACCAACACTTTATGAACCAACACAGAAACAAAATACTGCATGCTTCCTTACTTATGTATATCCACTACAGTGTCTCGGCAGTGGATCTCCAGGGCAGCACCTTGGTGGGAAATACCTGCTGTGACACGTGGGCCTGTCTCCTGGTGACATAGACGTTAAATGTAGGGGTGCCTCCAGTGGGGAGGGAGCCCGGAGGAGGTGAGCTGCCGGGTGCTGTGCTGCAGGGATGTGGGGATTCAGTGTGAAAATAGGATCAAAATCAATAGAGTGAAGTGGTTCGGAGTGTGTTTTTGCTTATGTGCTGATCTCGAAGCGTTGCCCAATGCTTGAAGCAGTCGGTGGGTTTGATGAAGACTGATGAGGCACAAAACAAATCCAGCTTTCAGGAAGTTTGATAAACTCTGCCTTTTTTAATCGCCCTGCGTAGCTCTGTGTGTTAAATTTACATGGAATGGAGTTTGTAGGTTCATGGACTAAGGAGTCATCTTTCTGAAGCAAGTCCAGGAGAGCTGTTAGGTGTCCTACAGTATATAAACACAGTCCAAAGCAGAGGTGAGTGCATAAGTTTGGCTTTTGTGTTCTCATTTAAACTTAGGGCAGCTGAAATAGAGGGGCACGGAACGTGGTTGTCAGTGAATATGTTTTGTGGGGCTTGTTTGCTTGCTTGCTTGTCTTCCAACTAAATCCTATGCACACCAGGAAATCACTTGGTTTGGGGGCAGATGTATCTGGGGTTTAAATACCAGTTGTGAACACGAATGGCTGGAAGGAGAGACAGAATAAAGGGCTGGTTCTGTGGCCTTTAACTCAGTGCTGTCCGTTTGGACCATGAAGCTAAAATGAATGCTTCACCAGTCGCTGTGCTGTGAGCACACCCTGGGGCAGGGAGCCGCGTCTGTCCTGTGAGAGGTGTGCCCTGGGGTGCCCGGTGACAGTGATGCACCGAGTCACTCCTGGTACTTACACTCCATACACCCACTTCCAAGGGGGTGGTTGCACAGTGCAGAAAGCTGGGTGCCATGCTGGGCTGAGGCAGGGTGGCAAAAAGAGTGTTTTGCCACCAGGCGCTGCATGGCTGGTGCTGTGGGGTAGAAAAGCTCCTGGATTTCTTGCAATACTCAAGTGTGTCTAGAAGGTAGCCATGGGGAGCACCTGGGCATCTGTCAAACCTGCCCGATGCACTGATGCATATGAGGCTCCGCCAGAGCTTTGCTTTTTCGTTCCTTGTGTTAATCCCATTCATCTTTTGGACAGCAAAGCCTGGCGGTCCCATGCCACCTTTAGAATCCTCGTGTTGAGAAATGATGGATGAGATTTGCCTGCTGTTTTTTAAGCTGCTTGGGTTATTTCGGCCGCGAATGTTCTGTGCCAACAAAAGGGAAGAGGTGGATGGACCTGCAGTTCTCTTCCAGCTACTGCGACAAGTGGCAGTGCTTTGGTGCCGCAGCAGTGGTACTCCGAAGAGCCCATCTTTTTCCCTTTTTGCATTTGCAGAATTGCCTGGGTTTGTGGGGGTGGTACAGAGCTATTGCAAACAAGGTGCTCAGATCCCAGCTGGGTCTTTTGTAAACGTCCTGTGCTGCCTTGGGACGGTTTTGGGGTTGTTACTCACGAGGTTTGCCTCTTTCCGTGCCTTTCATTATCAATGCAATCTCATTAGCACTGAGGTGCTTTTTGTCATAGGGCTGGCTTGAACACATCCAAAAGCAAATTCTGTACCTCAACAGGACTACAAAGCAAAAACTGTGCAAAGCTGCTTATTTGGCATTTAATAAAGCCAAAAATTATCCTACTTTGAAAACAAAACCAGGAGAGACATTTGTGCTGTGAAAATCCTTTGGTTGTCCCCGTTGGGTGCAGCTGGTAGCTGTCGCATTTGAACGCCCTCCTGCTTATCTGTAAAGCTCAGAGGAATAGCTCTGCAAGTGCAAGTGGTTCCACACCGCGTGCCCACAGCTTCAACCACATAGCGTGGGATTGTGGCACCTCACTTCAAAACATACCTGAGAAAACCCTCATCTTCAGCCATTAGTTACTGAATTGGCTGTTTGACTGCATATGCATATCTTTAAGAAGTCTAGAAGGAAAACCCGCAGGTTACCTCGTGCAGGTGCTGCTGACCCCACTGCCTTTCAGTCTGATGTGAATGGACGGATTTCAAGTCATTCACTCCTGCAGCTCCCTAATGCTCTTGGTCCTTTTCGCATGCTTTGCATGCTTTTATAAGCCAGGAGTTCGAAACGGTTCTTAAATGAGGAGCCAGATTCTGCTAGCGCTGTTTCACCTCAAGCACCACCTATTGGTGTTGGCGGTACGGAGTCGTATACAGCCTTTGTAAAATGAGCACTGAACTCTAACCCCTGTGCACAGACACACGTAGCAAATACGAGCGCCTCCAAGTCTGGGCATAATCACTGTGCTTCACCATGTAGCAATAAGGGCAGCTCAAAGTGTGCTCCTTCGCTGTATGAACCGTTTATGGCTGTTCTGTGTCGCTTCTGCTGCGGTCAAAATGAAATCTCTCGAGGGGAGAGTCAATATCATCTTCTCCACTTCTACTGTGGGAAGCACACCACTGTGGTCCATAGGTAACTGTGTATATAGTGTTCGCCTTTAACCTTTCCATTCCCCTTTCAAATAAATGACAACATTGCCATATTTGCACTATTCTTAAGCAGTGCCTGTGCTCCACTTTTATTGGCATTATGTTGTGGAATTCTACAGTGAATTTCCCTCCTGGTTAAGCAGAATCTGTGAGTTTGCATTTCTTAAACGCTCAGTACTGTCAGGACTTGTTAGCATCATCTTCATTGCCGATAAGGAGGAAGTCGCTCACCTGAAGATGAGGGGCACTGAGTTTGCATGGGAACTTCCCCTCCCATTCAGTATACTTCACGATGGGCTGTTGACTGTGACCGTTCCATGATCTATGACTGTGGTAAACACTGAGTCTGTAAGGGCTTCACGTCAGGGCCCTGGGCTGAGTCTGAGAGCGAAGGGCTGAGCGATGAGCTGGCCTTTCCGGGCTGAAGAGAACTATCAAGTGATGCACTGCTCTTTCCACCTGTGCAAGTCAAGCTTTGGAAGTTTGTGTCTACATAAGCAAATTATAGCATAATCTGTATAGGGAATTCCTGTAATAGCTAACGAGATTGCCTATAGTGCCAGAAGTAGATGGCCAAAATGTTCTGCATGGAGAAATTCTGCCTTACCAGAGAGGGGGAAGCAGCAGGGTAGTGCTGGTGGTCACTGTGACCTGGGAGAGCTGATGGGACTTAACACAGTTCTGTATGTTGCCATACAGTGCAAAGAATGGGAATCACAAGGCCAGCTCGCTGTGTTCTGCACAGGCCAGCATGTGGTTGGGTATTCCTGCTGTCCTGGTTCTGCTCTGTCTCCATCGATTGTGCAAGGAGATCAATCTCCTCAACTAGAGCCTGAAAATTTGCCAGGGTGGGTACTCATGCAAATAATGCAAGGATCTCCATCCTACACTTTTCTGTAATGTTTTTGCTTCGACTTACTCCTCATTCTCACAGGTAAGAAGGTAACATGGAAATCTTTTTTCATTCATATGTATTTCCCTGCATATGTTGTGTGTAATGTGGCTTGCACAGTAATTTTAAAGCAAGTATAAATTTGGTCTCCCAGGCATATTGGCTTTTGAAGTCCTGAAAGTGCTGCATTTCTACCATACAGAGCAATCTGAACCGCTTAGTTTGGGGGAGGTTCCTTGAGGTATTGACCCAGAGGCTCCCTGTCACAGCACAGACAGAAGTTTATTATTTACCTGCAGTCTGACCTGTAAAGACCCTTCTCCTGCCTCCCAGAAAGAAACTTACTGTGGTGAAGAGGCACAGCTTTGGCATCCAGTCCCACATTGCCTGAAATGGCACAGGAGGACTCCTTTTGCTGAGTACTCTGCAGTGCCTTTACCCCTACGCAGGCTCAGAGGCCATTGGACCGAATGTCTTGTTCCAGCACTTCTGCCCACATCAGCTCCTTGCAACAGAGCCATCTCCTCACTTAGCTGTGTGTTACGTTCACTAGCATGAATGGAAACTTCCCAAGAAAGAGAGAAGTGTTTTTCTTTCAGTTCTTGGGGAAAAAAAAAAAAAAAAAAGTTGGGAATTGCTGTTCTCAGCTTATAAATAAAATAGCATTATTTTGAATGCAACTCTGTTCATTCAGTCAGCAGTCTAAAATACCCGTGACAAAGGTAATTAGTAGCATGTGGACAGCTTTCTGGGGGAGATGTCTGCTGGGAAATGGGATCTTCCTGCACGTGTCCAGGAGCTGCTTTGTGGGGAGAAAACGCTCTGCAGAACGTGTTATCCTGTGCTGCTTTCAAACAAACAAGCGAGCTACCTTCGTGTGGATGGGGAACGTTTGGTAGCCTTTCAGAGAGCCTGTAGAGATGAACTTTGCTCAAGGGCAGTTTCACCACTGTTAACCAACTAGCAGTATGCAGCTGTGATGGTAGCACATCCAAAATACCAGGGCTGCTCCAAAAGAAATGCCTCCTATTTATGATGCTGGCCCATGGCATCAGAGGCGGATAGTGGTGGATGGCAGCAGAGGTTGAATCTTAACTCCAGTATCCCATTGTGTGTTGTTGCTGTGTGACAGATGGCAGCAGAGGGGCAGTCTGACAGAATGGCAGCTGACGTAGAAGTGTGGATGGAGCAAAGATGCAGGATTGAATTCCCCCATGCAGAAAGACTGGTGATGACTACATTGAAAAATAGCATTGTGTAGATGAGAATTTGCTCTATCAAATGGGATTATTGTGCTCTTTGCATCTGTTGTAGTTTCCATGGAAATAAGAGGCGTTACTTTCAGTGCAACCTGTATAGTCTTAGAGGTCTGTATAGTATTTGAGGTCTGGCAAAGTGAACACCTGTCCTTTCTTTTCCTGTGTGAGACATGGAGCACAGAACAAAAGCCAGTTTTGGGCATGTTTCTGATGTGTAGCAGGGTAGGTTTCTTCCGCTATAAAACTTGCAGTGAAGCACTGAACTGCAGCAGCATTTTATCCCTGAGCTGCCTACACCTCAGTGCTGGGTGAAGTGACCCCAAAAGAGAAACGTGTACTCTATCTTGTTAAGTTCATAAAGCACCAAGATGGTTTTGAGAGTTCAGTGCAATGTAAGTGTGAGATCTGATTATCTGGGGGAAGATGCAGTGAAAGCGGGCTCCCAGGGGAGCGGAGCTGGAGACCTTGAGGTTAGTTCTGTGGGTCAGGGTTGTGCTGTAACACACCTGAAATCCTTCAGCTGATGATTGCGCTCACTGAAGCGTGAGCTCTTGATAATGCCAGCGCACAGCTGCTCTAGGGGAGGGTAGCACTTGATGTAGGCTTTTTCCATCCAAGGCTCCTGGTTCAGCCAGCTCTCAGATGAACTGCAGTGGGCAGCAGGTAAGAGTGCTGTGTGGTCTTTGTTGTTGTGTGACTTTTCTTCAATTCTTGTTCTTTGTACCTGGCTGCAACGTGTAGTGAGTTGGCAGCCGACCCCTTGCCAGGCTGCCCAGCTGGCTTTCGCCATATTTGTTTCTGTAATAAGCTCTTGAATGTAATGCAACAGGAGGCAGCTCTGATGTGGTTTGTCCAAAAGCGGATTGTAGACAAGTTTTCTTCCTATCAGTAGCAGCTTTAATCTGGAAAATAAATAAATACATCAGAACTGAAGCAAGTAAAGCCTTTGTTTGCATAGCAAACAGCTGGTTTGTAAAGCTGTCACTGAGCTATCAGGAGCAGAAGGGCATCAGCAGTGACAGTCATGGGCATGGCTGGGAAAAAATCCCAGCTCTTACAGAGACTCAACAGAAATAATACATAGGGAAGTGTGATGCATGGGTAAGGTACATACTAAGTGCCGGTTTTAGCGCTTAGTCTCATTGCAGTGCACTGTTTCATAGTTTAAGGTGTTTGCTTTGGTCCTCTTCAAAGATTCGGTGTCTTTAGTCTTGATATCTGTAAGGTTCCAGCAGAGGCTGGAAGTGGAGCAGGAAAATGGCAGTCTTGGATTTGTCTTAATCCCATAGGTTACAGGGAATTTGTGGTGGAAGATATTGCGTATCATGGGGCTACGCGTGGCTGACCAGCACCGTCCTCCAAATGCTATTAACTTCAATCCAGTTAATCTGTGTTCCTGTCTGCTGAATACAGAGCAGTGCTGGCCGAGGGATTAGGGGAGAATTAAGTATTTTTCTCTAATCCTGAATGTTTATAAATCAGTATTAATTGCTTTAGAAGGCAGCGTTCATAGTTGGGTGCTTTCAAAGAGTTTACATCCCAGTTTTTGTAATAATTTCATGATCCATCTGGCTAATAAAAATACTTAGATGGAAGAGAAGAAATAAAATCTGTTCCTGTGGAGTGTGAGTGTGCAGATCTTTTTCTTAACGGGAACTAATTGCTGCTGTTATGGATTACTATAAGTTAAAAATAGTACTGGGGTTAGCAACACCTCACGGCTGTAAACACTGTGCTTAGATTCAGCACTGCCAGTGGAAGAGGAGGGCAAAACTGAAACCAGGCCAGTGGGTTGAGTCCTACAAGCGTATTTACAGCTGCAGAGCTTCTAAGGATGACTTGTTGATGTTCCAGAGAAAAGTAGGTATGGCCTAGGGGTGCCAGTGGGATGTCAGCGTCCTGCAGGGCTTGGCAGCTGGTCAGCACGGACATGGCAGGCACTGTGCTTGCTGCAGCAGTGCTGAGGAATGGGGGGAGACAGAAGTCACCTCCAGAGCATTATCTTTCCTCTGGTAAGGATGGTGGTCACAAGTCAAAGGAGGGTTTGACACAAAGGAGGGTTGGCTGGAACTGGAAGTCTTGCCCTAAGCATTAGCAGCGCTGCTGATTGCCCCAGACCCAGCATTTAATCCTGCCTTGAATCACAAACAAATTCCACTTTGTATTTGAGTTTTTTAAACTTTACGTCTGTATGCTCTCTGTGTGGGGCTGCAGGTGCTGCATTCCCCAGCAGCAGGGTGAGCCTTCCTCACAGGCACAGATAGCAGGGCTCCTGTGGTGGAAGGGAAGGGTCCTTTCTGAATCTTTATCTCCATATAGTCCTTAATTAACGTGATGTTTTGCTAGAAAGAGTATTTGTTTGTTCTTTCCTTTGATCTGCATTTAGCTCACAGAGCAGATAGTCTGACAAGACCCATTCTCCTGCCTGCCTAACAGTCTTCTGCGTTGTCCCAGAGCTCAGCCTTTTGCCTGCTGAGAGCCAGCAGCACTGAAACTACCAGGAGTGTGAATCGAGTCCAATGCTTCCCAGACTTCCGTGTTTGCTGCTGCCCAGCCTTTCCTGGCACTGAGATGCGTCTCTTTGGTGGTGGTGGGGAAGCACTGTCCTTCAGCCTGGGTGCCTGTCCCTGTGTCCTGCTGCCAGAACAGCCGCGGCACTGTGGGGTGCAGCGTGTCAGCCTGCTGAGGGCACCCTGCTGCTGAGGTAGTGCATAGCTGATACTCTCCTGCAGGGAGTAAACTGGAAGGGACTCAGTTGTTGTGCTTGAATGTCATAGAAGTGCTTTGTAACTGCTACATAATAAAGAGCACCCTAAGACTTAGCACGGTGCATCGCCTTGCCTTCCATCTCTATAGCGCACACACACTGTGCAATTTGTTATGCTGTCAGACTCATTTGAAGCATTTCTTGGCCCGGTTTTATCTATTAGCTTTTCATAAAATGCTTATAACCTTTCTTTTCCACGCAGATAAAATGCATCTGCCCATGTGGAGAAAAAGTGAGGGGAGAAAAGCAATGAGATGATTGTAGCTCCTGAGGTTTTTTATTCTTAAAAATACGACCAACAGCAGCACGTGACCTGCAGGCAGGACAGCACTGCTGACTTACAGCTGTCCCTGGTGCTGTACCGCTCCTGCCCTGTTTCAGTGCCTCGTGCCTTTCTTTGTGTTTGCGCCACTTGGTGACACAGCTGTCATCTGTTCTTCATATTTTCCTCTCTTCTCCTATGCTGTAGTAGGATGTGTGCTATTCACAGGGCAAATGTTAGTGCTTGTATTCATACTGTGCTGGAGCATGACGTGTCAGTAGAGGTGGGGTTGCAGACAGACAGGACTCCTCCCAGTCATACATCTGGTGCGGACAGGTGGGATGTGGGCTGCTGTCCTGTGGCCATAAAGCCAAGTCCTACTGACGGATGTGTTGCTGGAGAGCTACATCTCTTCTGGCCTTGTTCTGAAGGAGATTATCCTCTCTGTGCGGTGTGAGGCTATAGAATAGTTTTTGCTTGCTGGACACGTGCTGGGCTTTTCTCATTTGCCACCATTCTGATGTTTTTATCTGTACTTGCTATGTGTTTGTGGCGGGCAGGACACCAAACGTGGTACATACAGCTTGAACAAATGCACTCCCCAAGCTGTATGTGCTTGTTTTGTGACTGATATGTGAGGGGTTTGGTTTTGTTTTTCATCACCTAGCAGGGGGGTTTCCTTCAGATACTAATATTCCCTGTAGGCGCTGCTGCAATCTCTACAGTCTCCCCCCAAGCCTGTCAGAGTTAACAGGATTCCTGGCTTTCCATAGCGTTGGCTACTGTCAAATCTCAAATCACAGAATCTTGGAATGGTTGGGTTGGAAGGACCTTACAGCTGCCTGGCCCTGCCATGGTTGGGCTGCCCAGAGCCCCATCCATGGCCTTCAGCACCTCCAGGGCCGGGGCACCCACACATCTCTGGGCAGCAGTGCCAGCACCTCACTGCCCTCTGTATAAAGGATTTCCTCCTCACATCTAACCTAAATCTCCCCTCTTTTAGTTTGAAACCATTCCCCCTTGCCTGCGTAGCTCCCCTGAACGATACAGTTGTAAGAAATGCCAGGTGGACCATAAATACTCCCTTGTAGGTCAACGTTTTCCAATCATTGCTGTTTTTTTCTCTTCTTGTTAATCTTCAAGTCATGTCAGAGGGCTCTCTGGAGGAGAAGGTGGGCTCTGAGGACAAGATAACCCTGACAGGAAAACAAACGCGCAGGATGGAAAAGAAACCACCGTTAGCAATTGATGAAAGGTGATGAATGGTGGAAGGTACGAAGGGCTGGCTGTCAACTTCTGAGTTATTCTGCTAGCACATGAAGCACGGTGAGGTATGAAAGTAAAAACAGGGACTGTTTGAGGTTGAGACTTCGCTTCTGAAGCTGAAAGCTAAAGGTGCCGAATTCCGTTAAATTTTAATGAGGTTTGAGATACAACTCTGTGTGTGTCACTGCCTGAGAAACAACACTTGAGACTGATAAGAGCACATTAACACCTGCAGCCCAGCGTGGGGCTGGGGAGCTGGAGCAGCTCTGTGAGGGGCATCGGCTGGGCATGGCGGGCAGCAGCTCCTCCGGCCTACCTCTGGCTCCAGATCCCCTTCAGCAGCGCAGGAGGGACGCCCTGAACCCAGTGGTATATAGAAGGAAGAGTGAAGCTTTGAGGGTCTTTTCCACTGTTGTGATTGTAACTTGTTCAGTAGTTAGTATCTCTAGGTTTGTCTTGTTTGTGGGGGTGGAGAGGTGAGATCTTACCGCCTTCTATTTTTTCTTTCTTTTTTTTTTAAGACCTTGCTATGCGAATACACCCATTTTTGTGCCACGCCTGCCTCTTTTTCTGGTGTTAGCAAGAGCTGAAGTGTTCCTCAGGTGCAGAAATAAGAAAGCCATCATCATTCAAGTGGATGAGATTTGTGAAAACACCTCTATTTTTAATAAGTTTTTGCAGAAGACTGTTTGTGAGGGCAGAGAGGAGGCAGAAGAAAGATGAAGTGTTTCAAAACATCGCTTTAAAGGCTTTAAAGTACCAGTACTTGTTAATTTCTCGGGTGTGTATTAGAATAATATTAATCCCGATGAACTGAAACGGTATTAGTGCAGATGTCATAAGTACTTCTACAGGCATTCAGCCATAATTTAACATCAATTAACTAGACCATTATGGGAAAGTGTTATTTTAATGCAGTAGATTTCCTGGTGTGTCCTCAGGCAGTTGCTGAGCTGCTGTGAGCTTCTCTTGTCGCTCTCCGTTGTTCTTTGTAGCTGTCATTCCTGTTCAGCTGCACTTGGCGGTACGTGCTTTGTGCTGCAGGACTCCTGCAGGGTGGCTGCAAGTGTGCTTCTATGTTCTGCCTGACCTAATTCAGCTGTAGCAGGCTGCTAAAGGGATGGTCCTGCTTCCTCCTTTCTTCCATTGAATTATGTATATGATGCCCTGTCCGGCTGAGCCCTCATGCCACTGCTCTTGCCATAGTCGGCTCTGGCCCTTACTGTTGGGGACAGCTCTGTTGTTCTTGCTTGTCAGTGGCAGTGTTTCAACTTGCACTGCTCTGTCGGGCTGAAGAGACGCACTTGGAGTTAGGCTTTTCTGCTATCTTTTCTTCCATTGTTACTGATCTTTGCAATCTTCTGTGGTGGTTCTGAGTATGACAGTATTTGTAAGTCCTCCTTTTTGAAGGAGGAGGTGAGTGGTGTTTCTTGGCATTTTTGTGCTCTTCCTCCTTTCCTTTATGGGAGTGTTGGTTTCTGCTGGACGTTTCTTACCCTCAGTGCTGTTTGTTTGGCTGGGACTTGGATCTGCCACCTGGCATCTGTGTTTCGCTGTTTTCCACACAGTAACGTGGATTGAGATACTTTAGAAATGGTGGCCCTTTGTGCTATTTTGCATGGATGTCTCATTTGTAATTAAATTCCTGTGAGCAACACAGTGCGCTTCTTGTTGGCTTCCCTACAAGCTTCTGTGTGAGGTGTTTGCTGGAGTATTTCAAGTTGCTGATGGGATGCTGCCGTCTACAGAAGTGGTGTTGTCTCAGTGCCTCTGAGGCTCATCCCGTTGGACTTCTCCTAGCCAGACCAGGTCAGCGTTGCATTTTCTGAAGACTTCATCACAGTGAGAATGGAGTCGTGAGCTCCAGTCTTCTATCACTGTGACCATGAAAGAGTTGCTCATCCCAAGAAGTGAGGTCCAAGGGGGGTGAGGTTTGGTTCAGGATTCCCATAAAGCCAAACTGGCAGTTCAGATTGTTCTTACTTTGCAGATGGTGTCAAGAGTCTCTCCTCAGACATCTGAACTGAGCAGCACTGCTGTTGGGCTGTCTCCGTTTGACCCAGCTGCTTCTGTGCTTCACACTGCTGCCTGTGGGCACTGAAGTGGTAGCTGTCAACATAACTTATGCTTTCTGAGAATGGAAAATTCATGTAATAAAACACTGGGGGCTGACGTTAGAGTGAAGATCCCATGCAACAGCTTCTACCTAGATTGTAACCATTGGTTATGGCTTTCAGAAATCCTGGAGCAGCTCAAGTGATCAAGAGGTCAGGCACTAGCATTTATGAGGGCAACCTGTGCAAGTAAATCAGTATATTAAATAAATAAGTCAATTGCTAAGGCGCTGGTGGCAGAATGAAGGGACTTCCTAGTTTTGTTGTCTGAAAGCAGAATTGATCTTTTATTCAGTTTCTGATACATGCAGTCAGTTGGGATGTTCTTTACTTATTTTGATGTTGAGCATAAGCTGCACTGTAATGCTCCCTGGAGCCATTCCGCTGTCTCTCCTGGTCTGTTCAGATTTTGATATTGCCATCACTGTGGTTTCTGAGTACCTTCCAACTGCATGTTAAGCAATATGACTAGCGTACGGCTCATTTAATTTCTTTCCGGTCCTTGGGGATGAAACTGTTTTAGATATATTTTGCTAGTTAATCTTTTTTTATTATTATTTTATTTTAATGAGCTACAGATGTGACCAATTGCCTCAAGAATGCCAGTCTTTGCTGTGCACTTGTAGAGTTACTATTCCTAAAGGTTAATCCTGAGACATGCTGAGCGCCTCCAAGCCTTCTTACCTTTAAGAACAGGGATTGGGTGCCTGGTGCCTCTCAAATTCAGCTCCCAAACTTTGTACCACCCCAGGGCCAATTTGCCGAGATGCTTACATTGTGCGGCGCTCATGATATGTGAAACTGCATGTTTTTCTGAGAGCTTGTTACAGTTCATTGAGATGAAACTGCCTATGAACTTTTATCTCTGAAGGACTTGTTAGGCAGCGTATCCTATTCATCAATTTTAGTAGAATTGCACTTCCCTCGTTTTGCAAATAGTGCTGTAAAATGAACTGCAACGGAGTGCTTGAAAATACTTAAGCGCACATCCCTCAGTTCAGCTGTGTGCTTGTGTTGCCTTAGTCGGGTGCTCCATCAGCTTTCAAAGTTAAGTGTTGAGAGCTTTTACAAAGAGAAAGGCACATGTACTCTGCCCAGCCAGGTGAGCAGTGCTTTCCTTTGGCCTGTAGTAGTGGAGATTGTGGAGTCTGAAGTTCTAAGTGCTTATGTTATAGTACTAAGATTAATAGTTATACAGTATGATAAATGGTTATACGGTATTAAGATAAATGGCATTGGGGCAAAAAATAAAACTTGCTGCCTCGTTAGTACTCAGGTTGAAATAGAAGATTGCAGGGAATCATAAAGGTCCTGATTTTCTGTAAGCATGCTTGTAATCCGATGTCTGAGTTGAAAGAGAGGTCTTCAGTGGGCATAGGTCCCCCTAGTTCTGTTGTTCACTACTGCATTGTGGTTGGTTACAAGTTGTCATCTTTTAGACTTTTAAAGGAGATCTCTGAGCCATTGACTCGCTCAGATTGAGTGTGATCCTTGATGCAATTGCATCACTGCCGCATTTCTCTCAAAGCAAGGAAGGACAATGCTAATGATGATGGCCAGATGCACTGCAGTGATAAGAAGCTCACTTATGGCTTAGTTATAATGCAAAGCCACGAGTGTTTTCTCTGGGCTGTGTAGCTATGTAAACAGATTGCAGGTTTTCTCTGGAGGCAGATTTCTTCCAGCATGAGTTTGGTGGTCACCCAGGGAGAGCTCCAGAAGCAGTGTCAGGAAGATGCTGAATTTCAGCCTGCTGCAGTGACTGTCCTGCCTGTTTGTGAACTACATCAGGCCGTGATGCAAAGGCCTCTGAAGACTGCAGGTGGTGCTTAGTCACATAGAGAGGTCTGGATGTGTAGCGCTTTCTGTGAATGGCCACATAATTTGTATGCTGGAGTACTCAGAGCCCATCTCTGCTGGCACAGAACTTAACTGCAAGCTGGGCTGTGGGTGGAGAAATGCTCTGTACTCACTTCACAGAAGTGCAGCACAGCAAGACTCTATAGTGGAAGGTTTTATAATTAAATAGTTAGGACCTAGCTCCTACGGTCTCTAAGACAAAGTTCTGGTTTGAAAGTGATAAAATCATAGAATCCTTAGGGACCTTTAAAGGCCATGTGGTCCAACTCCCCTGCACTGCACAGGGACACCACAGCTGGATCAGGTTGCCCAGGGCCTGATCAGCCTGGCCTTGAAAGTCTCCATGGATGGGGCATCCACCGCATCTCTGGGCAACCTGTGCCAGTGCCTCACCACCCTCACTGTGGAAGACTTTTTCCTTATATCCAACCTAAATCTCCCCTCTTTGAGCTTTGTATGGGAACTGTTGAATCACGGCCTGAACCTCTGATTGACCACCTGAGGCGAGGGCTGAGTCAGCTGCAGGGGCACAGGTGAACGCAGTTTCACCTGAGTGACCAGAAGGGCTGGAGCCTGGCTCCACACCTCCTAAACCCCATTTAAGGGCTGACTCCCAAGGAGGAAGGATCTCTATCTGGAGATCACTCCTCATGGAGTCCTTCTGCGAGCCCAGGACGCAGGTAAGATCTTTATTTCATTACTCCTTTGTAATGTGATAATCTCTCTGGTCCAATACCTGTATACCTGTTTGCCATATAGAGCTTGAAGCCATTTCCTGTTGTCCTGTCACCACAGACCCTGCTGAAGAGTCT